>JAZAYU010000728.1:119944-168010 GCA_038501625.1 Corbicula japonica | reverse complement strand
TCGATGCTTTAAGACGGCCATTTCATGGAGAGTGGTGTCAATTGGTGATAAAACAGCATTGTTTTGTTTACATCGACCACTAATTCAGTAAAGTAAGTACATTTTCTTGTATTATAGGTATTGTGTATGAGATAACCACCTAGCCGCTTGTTTCAGACATCTGCTTCTGGTCCGTTTTTGTCTGTCCATGCAGTGGTTGAAGCGTGAAAGAAGGGATAGCGACATAGGGGTCCAAACTCTGCAATGTCTGCAGACTGATTTTGGAAGCTTTAGAGAATTAGATTTCGCCTTGCTGTGTTTGCGGGGTGCGGCATACGTTATTTAACACTTTAGAACGTTTCCTGTGCTAATAGGAGCCTCTGTGTTCATTTTGTTTACATTTAAGACGATTTCATGGAGAACTGTCTCACTTTAGGACAATTTCATGGAGAGCTATAAATTTTGGAGAGGTTAGACACTGATTAGTTTATAATGAACAGAAGTATATCTGTAATTTTTATTGTAATTGTACCATGTATTGAACATGATTATATTGGCAAGTCAAGAACTGCACCCATTAAATGCAATGAGAACAATTAAGACCAGTATATCATTGCTTGTTAGGTATCCATGACTGTACTATACTTTAGTGCTTAAAACGGATTACGCGACACAATTTCACCTTAAGACATCCCATTTTAACGTATGCACCAGTCGAAAAGTCATATGAATCCACTCTCCCACCCCCACCCCCTTGCCGGAAGTACGGGCGGGAAAAGCCATGTTTAACCATTCGGATGTCTCGGCACTGCGAGGCAAGTGTGATGGTTTTGATTTAGCGCCAAAGTGTCCTTGATTTTTATTATTTACACAAGTCAAAAGTTCTAAGTGCACACTTGATAAATGTTAATTTTTCCAATAATTTGATTGAATCTTTCAAAATAGTGTAAATTACAATGAAGAAGAATCAAAATTTTATTAAAGCACACCAAAAATTTTAAGTCTGCTTAACCAGATTAAAAAATAATAATATTTTAGCTCACTTGTTCTCAGAAAGCAATTCTCAAGTTAATTATCATTGCATCGGCTATCATTTGTGATCGTTTTCTCATCTCTGTATAATTTAAATTTCATGCAGATTTAAAGGAAATACTGTAGTTTGCCATTCCATTGCACTGAAGTAGCTTTCTGTAGCTTTGTAATGGTCTGCTGGGCACGATGAGCCAACACACTCAACTTTATTTTATCCATAACGTTTTTACAGGATTTCAAGGAGAAAATTCCATTTTCACACAATGTTTTGTGCCAAAAGTTTTTGAATTGTCTAGCAGTTTGGGATGATACAATTTTCTATTATAGATGTGTAACAGCCTTTCCAAACGAAAAAAATGTATTCATTTCGATAAAATTGACCAGTTTTCGGATACGCCTTTTGACCGAATAAGCGTCATTTTCGAATAATTCGATTTTGAAGTTTATTGAATTTCTATAAATTTTAGTTTTAAATTTTATTTATTGGACACTTATCCAACAAATGTTACACTAATTTTTTCGAATTTACGTTGTTTTACGTAAATATTTAATGACGTAATTGAGTAACATCAGCGTTCAACGTAAGCAACGTAATCAAACTAGAAAATAATATCGTTTGATTTTCTTCTTAAATTAATAAAATATGCAAAAATAAGGTACTTCTTTTGCATTTACGAAAACCTTCAATATTTGTTTACAACAAATTTGAAGTTGTGCCTGTGGAAAGAATTTTGACGGCAATGACGTTGTCTGCTGATGTCAACCGTTTCATGGTTACAATTTTTTTGTGTGTTTTTCGTGTTTGTCTTGAGTCGGTGAACATGTGAAAAACAAAAACGATTGTAAAAAAATAAATTTCGCTTGCCGCACGGGGATAATGCATAAAAAAGCGTATGCCGACGTGGATGACGTAAAACGTAAAACATATGCACAGTTTTCAAAAAATTATTGTTGTTTGATCATTATTAACATTAAGTCAAACTTTCATTCAATTTGAATAAGTTTACTTTAAGATATTAAAAATTGAAAAGTGTGCACTTAGAACTTTTAACCAGTGTATTTAGCGGTAATTTTACCATCAGGCTGTTCCCACATGGTGGGTATTTTACAAGGTATCTGCTTGGGCCAAAAGCAAAGTGTCTGCTAGTCTGCAGGGTTACGATCCCCTGCCTTTAATACCATCTTCAGATATAATCAAGTTCTGATTAAAATCAATTTAATCAGATATTTTTAGTAGGTGCACTTAATCCCTACTGTTCCCAGTGTTATTGGCTTTTTTGCTGAAACTTTCAAAGTTTATATAATTTCCAATCGACCAGTATTTCGACATTGTGTTAAATTGACTACATGCAAAACATATTTATTATGATGATTTTAGTACACGCATTTGTTCTCCTCACCTTTTTATTTTTATGTGGATGTATTCTTTTTAGGGATGGCAACGAATAGCAAAATTGTCATTAGAATATTTTGATGTACAAGTATTGTAATATTCGATAGTTATTTGTATTTGCGATCTCTTTGCTGGAGTATGCCGTATGTGTCTGTCAAACAACACTTCCGGCTTAATAACGACTTTCCAATTATAATAACGTTTCACATCAGGTCATGCTAAAGTAAGATCAAATCTCGATTTCTAACATTTAATGATCATGTGCTGTCCGCTTACTGATAAATAACATTAAGTTACTATAAAAGAAGTCAGTGTACTTTCGTCGTCTTTTGTACATGCATTTACGGGACATAGTAATTTTATGGTGATACCGTTGTCGTCACGGCAGTTACGCATGTTGAATTGAGACGATAACTGCATTAAACTTTTAAGTTTCTAACTATTGGAGGAAGCAGAATGAAATCCAAGTGTTGTTAGCATATTTAGCATTTCACTTGTTTGAGTTTGCACGTGACTGCAATACCGATCGGGATTGGATGCGCGTGATACTGATTATGCAAATTATCTTTATTATGACAATCATTTGATAGGGCTTTTTACCTTTACCCAATGGTAAAGTTTTGAATTAAAACATACACCGGCATTAGTGAATTCACACCTCATGGCAATACTCTTTATTAAACACCGGTCCGTATTGTTATCAAGAAGCCCTGATAATTGATATTAATGGTCACTCAAACTGCCAATCACTGTTAATTGGTGGAAGTATATTGACTATGACACTTCTTATAATAACACCAGGTGTTTCTGTTTTAATATAGTAAAAGATATGTACAAGAATATTAAATCACGAATCAAAACGCATGAAGGTGCATCAGATTATTTCCCTTGTCTAACCGGGGTCCGTCAGGGAGAAAATCTGTCCCCTTTCTTATTTTCCATATTTTTAAATGACCTTGAAACGTTTTTTATAGAAAACAATGCAAACAGCCTTAAATGTTATATTAACCATAATAATATTACATTATTTCTTAAGTTGTTCATAATCCTATATGCAGATGATACAGTGATTCTAGCTAATAATAGTAAAGATCTTCAAAAAAACTTGCAATTATTTGAAAATTATTGTGAAACCTGGAAACTAACTGTTAACGTAAGCAAAACTAAAGTGATGGTATTCGGTAGCAGAGGAAACACATTCCAAAATCAGTTTAAATGGAAAAATGAAATAATCGAAGTTGTTGACAATTATAAATATCTTGGTTTATTCTTCTCACGAACAAAAAGCTATGTTAAAGCGAAAAAGCACTTAATAGATCAAGCTAACAAAGCAATGTTTTCTTTACTAAAAAAATCACGAAATCTTAATTTACCAATCGATTTACAAATAGATCTCTTCAATAAAACAATTAAACCTATTTTGTTGTACGGCTGTGAATTATGGGGAATCGGTAACATTGAAACGATTGAACGCGTTCAACTTAAATACTATAAAATTATTCTAAATCTTAAAAAATGTACTCCTTCACACATGATATATGGTGAACTAGGTGTAGAACCTCTATATATTGATATTCAAAGTAGAGTAATTAACTTCTGGGCGAGAATCGCTGATATAAATTATAATAAGCTCTCAAACCAAATGTACTACATTATATTTGGATTAAATGAACAAAATAAGATTAAGTCAAAATGGATTCAATATGTAAAATCACTATTATTTACCAATGGATACGGTAATATCTGGGAAAACCAGCACATAATTAATATAAAATGGCTTAAAGCAACATTTAAGCAGAAGCTACATGATCAATGGTTACAAACTTGGAATCAACATTTAGATCGAGCCACTAGCAGTATAAACTACAAGATTCTAAAAAATAGTTTTGGTCTGAACAAATATTTTAAAATTTTACCCAACTACTGGAGTAAAATTATTACATCTTTCCGTACAAGAAATCATAGATTACCTGTTGAAATAGGTAGATGGACGGGTACACCATTACATGATAGAAAATGTCTATTATGTAACAAAAATGATATAGGAGATGAGTTCCATTATGTTTTAATATGTCCATTCTTTGATGAGGAAAGAAAACTTTACATAAATAAATATTATTATAAATATCCAAATATCATCAAATTTGCATCACTGTTTGAAAACACAAATAAATTTATTCTCATTAAATTATGTAAATTCTTAGAGATAATAATGAAAGTAGCTAGGGTAAATCCATAGCTACAAAAATCAGTTTATGCTTGTAATAGCAGTTCGTAGGATTTTAATTTTCGTCTTTTCGTAAAATCTTACTATATGCTGCTTTTAACTGGCTCCAAGGTTGTAATGCTGGGCTTGGGAACCGGTCGGGGATCTTGTGGGTCTGATTGGCTGTAATGGAGAATCGTCTCTATTTCAGCCAATCGGATACTTGGGATTTTGGGCTGGTTTCGGATCTCGGTTTTGTAATCTTCAGCCCAGATACTGTATTTTCTCCCCTTACGCTTGCCTCTCTCGCAGAGACTTGCTAGTGGGGCAGATTGAACCTTTTTTATATTATGCTTCATTTATATATTATTAATTCCCTATATTCTCTTTGTTTCATATTATGTAACTTGTATATTTACTCTATATGATATTTCATCTCAAATTTTACTTGGGCAGACATAAAATTGGATTCTCAGTCGAGCCCTTAAATGTTAAGGGTATTTTAAACCATATCGAGATTATTGTAGAATATTGTATTTTGCTTTATTCAAAGGGATAAATATCAACATTTATATATGTACTAATAAAAGAATGTTTGTTAAAAATATATGAAAACAATTATATTGTATGACGTACCATTTTGTCATCAATGTATGGTGTTAAATCCTATGTGTACCAGTTATACTAAAGGTAAACTTTTCAATCATTGCAACTAATTACAAAAAAAAATCAATTTCTTTATGATTGTATATCCACATGCTGTTATTACGTGCATTATGCTTTGTAGCACCCAATTAAGTGAATCTTATTACGGTATACGCACCTGTTTATGATCACACAATCTTATGTAAATCATTTATATGCATAGACTAATTCATTTAAATGTTAAATTTTGTTTGCCTTTTCTCTTAAAATGTTTTTACTTACCTAAAGAACCAAATTTCTCTTCATCGGCGTAAAATAAATCCAAATCTTTAAATTTCCTACATGGAATCACCATTATAATATTTTAACACAGAACTAGAAAACACTCGTTAAATCCAATGGAATGAATTTTCTCTTTATTTTTCACAAAAATACTCATTAACTGATTTTAATTTTCGAACTACTAACCCGTTCCCCTTTTTTTTCCCGTTTGACTTAATGGAACGATTTTTCCCGTCTTATCTTACAACAAAACACACACACACATTTGTTGACACTTATAACTCTTGACCGTCTAATCCCCTATTCATTTGACTTTTACGAATGGTCACGCGTGTCACTTTCAGTTCCTTTTTATTCTAATCAGACTAATCATATAGGAAATAACACTCTTGTACAAACAAATGAAATAGTTTATGAAATGTATACAAATGAGCTCATTGAAATATTTATTATAGTATTTGATTTAAATAATTTGTTTGCGTACTTGAAAACATGTAAACCCTATGGAAATGATAATCATATGTGCATGCAACAGAAAATACATTCTTTAACAAAAATAATATCAATTCCAAACTTTAATTTTTACACTCAGATAAATTTCAATTAACGATGTTATAAACTAAAAACTTTAAGAATACAGTACGATGACAAAACACTAAACCTAAAAAGCATTGTCCTCTGCAAGCTGCCATGCGCATGTGATTATTATTTGATTATGTATATTTATGTTCTTCTCATGCTTTTGTTTTATAACAAACTGAGAGATAATATGAATAAAACTTGAAACTTGAAACTTAAACTTCTGTTCATTGTACATCGAATTTAGTGGAAAATTAAATGTCCTGGCCAGAAAAATTTACATTTATTCGCTTTTCTTTGTATTTCGTTTAACAAAAATTAATATTCGAACACTTAAAAGTATTAGAATATCTCGTTTCACAGATGTTGATCTAGGTGATAATAATTTCAGCGGTGATGGAGACGTAAGACGTATTTTTTTCTTTGTCGTCTTCAGTGGTGAGGAGATATGGGATAATTTTCTTTTTCTTTCGGTTTCCTTCCATTTTCTTCTTAGATTCAACACGGGTTTTCTTTTTCTCATGTTTGGAACTAGACCTAAAAAATGAAAACAAGAGTTGGTGTTAAATCCATTAACAATGGCTTTCTTATGTAAGTCTCCATGAAATTGTCCTAAAGTAAGGCGGTTCTCCATGAAATTGTCCTAAAGTGAGACAGTTCTCCATGAAATCGTCTTAAACGTAAAAAAAAATGAACACAGAGGCTCCTATTTGAACAGAAAAACGTTCTAAAGTGTTAAATAATGTACGCCGCACCCCGCAAACACAGCAAGGCGAAATCTAATTCTCTAAAGCTCCCAAAATCAGTCTGCAGACATTGCAGAGTTTGGACCCCTATGCCGCTATCCCTTCTTTCACGCTTCAACCACTGCATGGACAGACAAAAACGGACCAGAAGCAGATGTCTGAAACAAGCGGCTAGGTGGTTATCTCATACACAATACCTATAATACAAGAAAATGTACTTACTTTACTGAATTAGTGGTCGATGTAAACAAAACAATGCTGTTTTATCACCAATTGACACCACTCTCCATGAAATGGCCGTCTTAAAGCATCGATCTTCTTACTTTAGGTTAGACCCCTTGCGGAATGACTTAATTGCTTAACAAAGATTTTTCGGGACGATTGCTCTGCCGGTATGCCTTTAATCTTGGTCGGGATGGCTTCATATTTAATAAACAGTTCAATGCCCCCCAAGCCATTTGCAATGTTGTGGGACACACCAACCGTTTACAACCCCTGACAAATATCTGACAAGCTCTCAATTCGCCGACATCCGTTTATTCAAGTCGTCGTGTCATAAAGTTATTGTGTATTTCACTGTCTGCATGTCGCTTATCAAATTTACAGGTCAAACAACGTTATGGTAAAGCAAATTAGCCAATTACGATAGATTTCTATACTTTTTATTGGGTAAACTCCGCCTCCCGATAAGTAAGCATGTTGGTGTCTTTTGTTAGCGCGGGCCACCTGAAGTCGAGTAACGGACAAATATTACGCAAATAATATATTCTGTTTGCACCAGGAGACAAATAAAACTATGTGAATTTACTGAAAATGAAAATCATTAGACTGTTGAATAATTAATTCAAGAAAATGTATTCGCAAGAATCTATACATAACATTTTGTATATATGCCATTGGTATTTGTAAATACAAAATGAAGAAGTCGGGTTTAATTAGATCGCTTCAGATGCCGCATACAACGACGCTAGATCGCCAAATTCAAACGTTTACCTCCAATTTAAGGAAATCATGTATCCATTTCATGAAGTAAACGCATTTTGGCCGGAAAATCTGCAAAGTCGGTCAGGAAAAAATACCATAAGCTCTACACCTATATATTGGCCTCACTCCATACTCTTTAACGAGAAAATAATGTAAAACGTGCTAAATTTCTCGGCATTCTTTTTTTGTGTTAATGGTGGCATCTTTCAATCTCGGTTAATTCAATTTTAGAATTTTCAGGCTCAAAATCATACGCAATTATGTAGTTGTTTTATGAATGAATTGGACATAAAATGGAAACGATACGAACCGGAAGTGTGTAAATGACGTCATCAACATGTGCGCGCATCGAAAAGGACACAAACATGGCGACGTTCATCGATGCCCGCCAATTTTGCAAATAAGCGCTCTTTCACAGGAGATAACTTTGTCAATATTTAACATAAAATAAAGTTCTATACGTCAAAATGATGCATAAGTAACGATTTATAACCTTGTATTGGTAAAATCCAGGCAGGTGTATTCCTTTAAGAATTTTAAACATCTTTTAAAATGTAAAACGTAGTCAAATATGTCAAGATTGGTTGATTTATATATTTTAAGTCGTTCTTTAGATTTATTTTGGAATAAATCAGGGAAAATGCAAAAGTAATATATTTTTGCGACCATGCTATATTTGATACAAGTTACCCACTCGACCTCATAAATTCAAGTTGTATTTTTATTCTATCCAGGCTATAATTAGTTTGGAAACAAACAATTTTCGTGTCCAAATCACCAACCACAGTGTGAAATAGACTATTTTTACTAAATATTTAGTCCAACACTCCAAACTCATGAAACCCAATATTGCAGCATATTAAAGATCACCAGACCCCTTGCTTTACAAACAACTTATTTACTTCTGAATACAAAAAATGGCACAGATATTTTTAAAAGTGCTGAATAAATATATAAACGACTATTTATATTCAATACACATTAATATCAGCTGCTTTTATTGCAGATGAAAGTTGATTTCCCATTCTTTACAGTTCCAAAACCACACAACTAAACCTGAAGATATATTTTGGGAATTTGTTTCGGGAGGAAGGTGAGGTAGTTGGTTACATTAACACGAGCGTCGATTTCATCCGCGGGCTTAATGAGCTATCCCTTAAAATATTTCTGGGGAGAACCTTACTTTCAATTTAAACAAGAATGTACCCTGGCAGTTCTATTGTCAGAGTTAGTCACATGATAATTCATTGATTCAGATTTGTTTGAAAAAGCATATTCACCCATACACCAACCCCTACCCCACCCAAAAAACAAACAACAAAACACTACAACAACAACTAAAGTTGAAGTATGCTGAAAAGTGCCCTTTTGCTAGTGAAAAACACGTATTTTCCCCTGCCCCTTTTTGAAGGGTACTTCGAATGTGAACTGATAACAAGAAGTAATATGACAGACAGACCGGCGATGTATCCTGACATACCCTGTCAAGAAAACAAACTATTGTTTTATTATACTGCACAGCCTTTTAAGAAAGAGGGTTAGAAAATTAATCATAAAACCTTTTCGTTTCATTTATTTTGCTTATTTACTTCCGAACGGCTAATTTCTGTAGCCGAAGTGACAAGGTCTTGATTTCTGCAGAATTTCTAACCATAAAAAGGTTATATCAGTAACTGGACAATCGTTTTAAGTTACTGTTCATTTAATTTTTTTAAGTCAGTGTTCCGATTTATTGTAGTGAAAATACCAAACGTGTTCCTTTCCTATTGTGGATTCATTTACAATGAATCAATCAAAAACTTGATTAAAACAGTGTCTTTTATGGCATTTACCTCACATCATTCAGTTCATTTCGTTGGAATGAATCTAACATCGATGCACGAGTGAACAATTAGAACACAACTGCTCTGGCAAGTTAAGTAAACAGAGGCGAATCAAGCAGGGGTGGGGGGGGGGGGGGCACTGCACGTGTAACCCTCCCCCCTTCATGCGCCTCCCCCACCTCCCCAGCACGGACACACGTTTCAAGTGGTATATTTCATTATTAACATAAACTGGTGATTCTTAAAGTGTCCTTAGGTCTGATATCGCTCATAATGTAATTCATTCGCAGCTGTGATATATGTAGGCTTTAAACTCGAAACGTCATTTTGACAACAAATATTGAAACTTTGACAATATAGGCATTCAATAAAAATACGACTGTAGCTTAATCTGCCTACGAGTATTACACCAAATCCTGTTTATTTATGTACGACACCAGCCTGTGACACACCGGTAGCCTGCGGCAATGCTTTGGCAGGAAATAGACGGGTCCAATTTAAGAAATTCCACACTATTTTAAAACAAGAAATATCTTTAAAAAAGATAAACGGCGTTGATGGAAAAGATTTTTATATATAAGAAAGAAAGAAATAAAGAGCGTGCAAAAATTTCGTCTGGTGATAATACGTCGATTAAAGAAGAATGTCTAACATTAACTGTACATTCAGTTTCAATAAAATACCTCTTGTAGAGTTAGCACTAATGATGAATAAATGTCATTAAAATACAATAAATGAAAATAATAACAACTTGTTACAAGCGCGAAATCTACCAACTTTTACGTAAATTAACTTTAAAAGAAAGTGTCCCTCCCGATTATTGAACCCGGGACCTCAGCTTGTGAGTCGAGTGTGATAACCACTACACCAAGGCGTTTTGAATTTCTGGACTTGAATTAACAATCAGTATCAAAGGAACTAGAAAGGAACCAGTAAGAACCAGAAATATCTGCACTTCTCTGTCGTTTTACACTGTGTATTGTACTCGAGTGTTTACCTGACACCTATGAATATTCCATATAAAATCGTATTTAAGCCATCAATTGACTTAACTGGTTATTTATACCGTAAATATCTTTTTCTCCAATACAATTAACGCTTTTTAAAACGAAAATGGCCGAACATATAAGCGCCAGGTAAATACTTACACACAATATAAAAATTGTTACGGTAATCATTAACAAGACCCACTAATAACCAATCAAAATAATCTATTTGATTTTCCCGCTGCATAATAAATTTTATTTACAATATTTCATTGGTCGAAAAACTAGGTCAAAAGTGAGCTTAGACAGCTAACGCCGAATAAACTCGCCCATTTCGCATACAGCAGTTGACGGGTACAAGTAACTAAATCCCGTGGACTGGTACAAGTGATAAATCTGAGATCTAATGGTTGTTCTTGGTTTGAGCGCATAAACTGCGGATTGGAGTTGTAAAATTTATTTTTTCGTATTGTTTGGTCGTTATATTTTATTTGTAGCATATGATAGTAGACAACACAAGAATTACATCATCCGGATATTTTTGTAGATGTGATAGATAACACATTATTTGAACAATTCTAAACTTTTTCGAGACCTCTGGGGCGGGGTTTTGGCTCAGGCAAAATGTGTGCCCAGGCCCCCCCCCCCCCCCCCCGCCCCTCCTGGCGAAGAGAAGTCTTGATGCGCCACTAGTAAAATAAAAATGTAACTGGAAACGGATTTTAGTTATTCATCTTTGTTTTTGATTCCCCATTATAAAGTGTAATCAGGATTCTGATCCGTGGCGAGCATAATGCTCATCATAATGTGCACTATTGAAGACACAAGTGATCAAAAGTGCTTCATAACGAAACCTCGAAATCGCTAGAGACTACATATTTGGGCTGTTTCATAAAAAGGCTGGTTTGGGTTTTCCTGTTAAAACATGCACAACAAACAGTTACATCCATTTTCCTATTTTGCAGACGTGTCTTATCAGACCCTTTAAAGATTTGTGAAGTTTCATCAAAATAGCACCATCCGTTAAAAAAAATATTCTAAAATAATAGGCAAAAAATGTCAGGAGTGTGCCAAAAAAGTGTGATACTTTTCAAAATCACATTTGTTCAGACCATTATTTTACAAAAAGCATGAGTAAAGACAAGTTTTAGTGTTGTTTTAGTAAAATGTGCAGTTATTAGGCATCAAATAATGATAAAATTAAGTTTAATGTTTCTAGATGCAATAATTATAATATTATCACCTCTATTGAAATTATATTTGTCCTTTGCTCCCTTCAGAAAATGTCGGCTAAATTTATCAGGAGTGTGACATTATGCACATATTGCATAGTCCGCCAAGAAACCGGCTCCGCTAGCACCGAACTCTTCAGTCCATAGCGTGACTCATGGCAGCACCACTCCAACTCCGGTCAACACACCCGCACTGATAGGCGAGAGCACTCACATCTAGGACGCACCGGGGAGAGTGACTCCTGAAATTTGTGTTCCTAATAATTTTGTAAATAGTGAAAATTTGTGTAAACCAGCCTATGTTCTGTGTAAATCCACCTCTAGTGACACATGTAAAACTGAAATTGATGTATCTGATCCGGCTCCAATAACTTTCTTCTGTGAACAATGTATCCTCCTTCCAAGTTCGTCAACAATTACCTCGTGTGAGCATTATAATGAAAGTTCATATCCCTTTAGTTATACGTCAAATCCCGAAGATGGTATTCATGTGCCGAGGAACACTTCTGGTGATCTGTGTGTGGACCAAACTCTGAAAAATACAAATAATTTGTCATCAGTTTTAAAACCAAAAGATTAGACAAATGGTTTTGAAATTTCTAACTTTCAACCTGAGTAAACCTCAAAGAGCCCTATGATTTTGAATGAAGGTGATAATTCTTCATTTCCACAAGAAATATTAAAACTTGGTAGCCTTAATGTTTGCGGTCTTAAGAAAAGGCTAGAATACCCGGAATTTGTTAAACTGATTGAAGATTTTCACATTCTCTGTGTACAAGAATCTAAACTAGATGAATTCGATAGAGTTGAACTGCCAGGTTATCACTTTTATTCAAAACCAAGAAGGGCTAGATATATTAGGAGGTCAGGAGGATTAGCTTTCTTTGTAAAAAACAACTTTAACGAGTATATTGAAATCTTAGAGTCAAAGAATGAATATGTATTTTGGTTAAAAATCAAAAAGCAGGTATCTGCATATTTAACTTGTGACTTAATAGTGGGAAATGTGTACATCCCACCAGAAATATCCAAATTCTTTACAGAAAATGAATTTTATGATCTCCAGTCTGAAATCACTTCCAAATGTAGTTTATTTACTCAAGTTCTTTTAATAGGCGATTTTAATGCACATACGGCAAATCTGCCAGATTTTACAGTATTTGATGACTTTTTAGCAGAACAAATTGGTATTGAAAATGACTGTTTAAGTTTTATGAATAGTGTAGAACAGCTACAAAAGTTTAATATTAAAGCTAATAGGTGTTCTTTAGATGATAAAGTTAACAATTTAGGTATTAAACTGTTAGAAATTTGTAAGGTTAATAATATGTTTATTTTAAACAGTAGGATCAATCCTAATATGTCGGCGAAATTTACTTTCCGTGAAATATCTGTAATTGATTATGCTATCTCGACAATAAATTTTATGCATATTATTAGCTACTTTAAGGTACAAGAAGTTGATGCGCTATTTTCTGATGGGCATTCTCTTCTTAATCTTGAACTTAAAATCTATTCAGACCATACCGAAAACCAACCAGATGAAAATATTATGCACAATTTGTCTAGGGTTCCTGTAATTTCTAAGCCCCAGAGATGGAAACCCGAAAAACAAGACGATTTTGTAAAAAACATTAGCCAACGCGATATTAATGAAATTATAAGGAATATTGACTCTATTCAAGATCCTGTTACCGCCAAGTCGAAACTTAACTGCATATCTGAACAAATTGCGTCATTATTTCATTCGTCGGCCCGTAGATCGTTCCCAGCTAAGCCAAATAACAGATCCTATAAGAATATAAATAATAATAACAATAAAAACAAACCCTGGTTTGGACCCCACTGCAAAAAGGCCAGACATAAATATCACGTGGCACGTAAACAATATATAGTGCGATTATATTAACCTGCCCATTATGCATACATTACACAGTGGTTGAACGTGCTATTTTGAGACGGGGATATCCTTGCTATTTTGGACTGGTCTTTTGCATTTGTATGTATATCTTTAAAACTGCATTCACTTCCACGTGCGTCTATAGCGCAGTTGGTAGGAAGGCAGAAAATAGCAAACAACATTTTTTTTGTTTGCTGCTTGGCGCAGGTTCGAGTCGTACTTGGACCTATAATATTTGCGTTTTATATTGTAGATGTTTATTGTTTATTTGTGTATTTTTTTTAAATATTATGGTTTTTTGGGGCTTTATTGATTTATTTTTATGGACTTTTTATTCTAATATTGATATTTCCATGTCACAAATTATATCAGTACAAAATATTTTAAACATATCACAGCAGTTCTGTTTCACTTGCGGTGTCGGTGCCACTGTCACTGTCGTCATCATCGCTGCTGTCATCGGCAAGATTGATCACAAAGTTGTCCATATTAGCGTCAATCACTACATCTCTCGATTGGTAAAAAAGTATAAAAACAAAAATGGCTCTGGCAGGACTCGAACCACATACCTCTAGCGTTTGAATGCTGCACTTTACCACTGAGCCATTCCGCTTTCATACCTGCCTAGCGGAAAGAAGACACCTATATACTTTATGAATAATGGATTTCCCGTTGAGGTAATGACGACTTTCACGCTTTGGTGATAAAGTTAAAAATATCACAACCAACCACCGAATAATGTATGCAAAATGGGCAGGTTAATATAATCGCACTATACGACCCATAAAAATGACCAATATAGAAACCAACTTTCACGCGCGAGTAAGCATTATAAACAGGTTATGAATACTTATATAAACAAACATAAATTTGAAAATGAACGAAAATTAAGGCAGATACATACCAAAAACCCAAAAGATTATTGGAAAATATTAAATTCGGTTAAACCTCAAGACTCGTCGAAACAACCTAGTATTGACGCGTTTTATAATTATTTTAATAGCGCTAATAATTCGGATGAAAACCAACAGCAAATCAATGAAGATTTTTTTGATTTTCGGAATCACAATTTAGAACTTCTTAATGGACAGATCACAGAAAGCGAGATCTTAAAAACAATATCAAAATGTAAAAACTCTAAGGCCGCATCTCCGCAAGACTTTATTTACAATGAATATATTAAAAGTACAAAACAACTTATGATTCCTCTTTACATCCGACTATTTAATCTTGTACTTGATACAGGTCTATTGCCCGACCCTTGGCTTGTCGGTACCATAAAGCCTATTTATAAAAGGAAGGGCCCGTCCGTAAACCCTGAAAATTACAGACCAATTACTATCCTTAGTTGTCTAGGTAAACTTTTTACGTCTATACTTAATGATAGAATTACTAAATTTTTGGACGGTAATTCTATTCTAAAAGAAAATCAAGCAGGATTTCGACATAAATACTCAACAACCGATCATGTTTTTACGCTCAAATTTATAATAGATAATATAAGACGCCAACGTAAAAAATTATTCGTCACATATATTGACTTTAGTTCTGCTTTTGATAACGTATGGATGGCGGGTCTTTGGCAAAAATTATTTCAAAATGGTATAACTGGCAAATTACTTAAGGTTATTTTTAATATGTATGCTAACATCAAATCGTGTGTTTTTGCTAACAACTGTATTTCCCCTTTTTTCACAAGCCCTAATGGATTGAGACAAGGAGAGAATTTGTCGCCGATTTTATTTGCCCTCTACCTTAATGATCTGGAAGATTATCTGCAACAAAGAAACCGTGGCGTAGAATTTGTTCTTAACGACAATGATATCAATATTTACATCAAGCTGTTTGTATTGTTATATGCAGATGATACTGTATTAATGAGTGAAAATCAAGAATCGTTCCAAAACCTTCTCAACGATTTCTCAGATTATTGCAAACTTTGGAAGCTACAGATAAATATGAATAAAACAAAAGTAATGGTATTTGGAACAAATAAGCCGGAAAAATATAAGTTTTATCTAAATGGAACAATTCTTGAAACAGTTAAAGAATATAAATATTTGGGTGTGATATTCTCATCAAGTGGAAGTTTTTTAAATGCTAGAAAGTCTATTGCAGAACAAGCTAATAAAGCAATGCACCTCCTGTACACTAGAATATATAACCTTGATTTGCCTATTGATTTACAGCTTAAATTATTTGATCAGACTATTTTACCGATACTTACATACAACAGTGAGGTATGGGGGGCGGAAAATATAGACATTATTGAACGGATACATACTGATTTCTTAAGAAAGATTACTAAAAGTAAAATGTCAACACCTTTATATACGTTATATGCAGAACTTGGCCGCTTCCCGATTAAAATTATAATCAAGAGTCGGATGATAAAATTTTGGGCTAATTTAATCTCGTCTCATGAAATGAAACTTTCTCGCTTATGTTATATGTATATGTTGAGGTCAAACTTAAGTTTTTCGTGGATGGAATACGTTAAAAGTATTTTGGATAATACTGGAAACTCACATTTTTGGCTTAACCAATTTGAAATTACCTTAAATAATGCGCATAGACTAGTAAAACAAACACTAACAGACCAGTTCCTACAAACTTGGTCAAACTCGGTAATGGAATCATCAAAAGGAATTAATTACCGCATTTTCAAAGACAACATATCCTTTGAAGATTATATGAAGATTTTGCCAAATGATCTCCGGACCAGTCTATTTCATTATAGAACTGGTAACCATAGGTTACCTATTGAAACTTTGCGCTGGGCTCAAAATTACATTCCATTTGAACACCGTAGGTGCGTGTATTGCGATTCCGACGACTCCCGGACGAGTACCATTACTTAATGAAGTGCCCTATATTTTGTACACAAAGAAAGAAATATATCCCAACCTGGTACTTTACTAGACCTAATATTCTCAAATTTAAAGAACTGTTAAACAATAAATCATTCTATCTACTTCGAAACTTAGCAATATTCGCAAAGGAAATAATGAATTTCCACGCCAACAATTAGATTTTATTTTAAACATTTACCTGTATAATCCTACTGTATCCTCGTGCCGTCGTCTAATAAATTGATCAATTGACACACTTTACCGCTAGCCTCTACGCTCCACTGAGTAACCTTGTACTAGATAATTGATCGCGCAGGTGCATTCCGTAGTACGTCACATTGTAAAATAACGCTTATTATAAGTAAGAAAGAATGAAGGGCTTTACTTTCGTTTTCGTTAAAGCCGCTTGTTCTTTCTTTTCTAATTAGTTCTACAGCATGCACACTGTGTGAAGATATGGGCGGCCTTACCTTTCGTTTCGTTAAGGCATCGCCGAACTGTAATATTATGAATATTTTGTATTTCTGTGTTGTTGCTTTTTTATTCGATGTGTGTCATATTTCTGTCATACTGAATAGTGAATACTTATTTTGTCTATACGCTTACATTTGTAGTTTATTAGCCTTAATGAATTATAAAATCTCCACCTGATGTATTATTATATGTAATGACTGTGAATTTAACTTTTTTACCTGTTATGTACCATACATACCTAGTGTTTTTGTTAAACAGCTGCTAATATCCCTTATATTTTTTGAACACTTTCCCCTTTGAAAATTCGATAAATTGCTACTGTCTGCCATTATCCCATTATTGTAACGTATATTATTATCATGTTGTTCTTTGTGAACCTGACTTCAAATAAAAGAAATGTTCTGTTCTGTTCTGTTCTGTTCTGCAATATTCTGTCAACATATCCTTTACATGAAAACAAGAGCATGTTTTTTCCTAGAAGTCTATGTCATGTTTTGTTAAATTGTGACAAACAGGAATGGCCTTAGTGAAACATTTTTGAGTACACTGCACTTATGTGGTTGTCAGGAGTGTGACACACTTTCTTAACAATATGAAATTTTTATCTTTATGCGATACCACAAGTTCAAAAGCTTTTATATTTGATGCTTCAACATGTATTTTAACAGAAATACACATTTAAATAATTAGAAACAGTAATACTTGTATTTTAAGCACATAAATTAAAATTCTTTGCTTTATTTAATATTGGTCAATAAAGCTCCATAAAATTTTTATTCTGCCACATATGAGTATAACTTGATTGATTTTAATTACTGTAAAGACTGTACAAACATATGGACCAACCAGTTTGGACTTTTTATGAACTTAAATTCTTTACATTTTTTTCACTTCACTTGCCATTTTTCAAATGACAATCTCTCAGCAACCAGTTGAACAATTTCAAAATTCTTTTCAGTTCTGTACTCAGTTTCAATAAGCAAAAAATACAGAATAACAAGTTTTTCACTATTTTTTCACTTTTCCAGCCATTTTTTAAAACAGCCCATTTGCGATATCCGATCCATGTTTAGCGACATCGGGGCCTGTGTGATGATGTTGTGCGTTTTTTTTTAAGTTAACCTAGAAAGCTTATAATGCCTGATATAAGCTGTCAGCAGAAGTTACGTACTTTTTTCTTTAATTCTGTAGTTTAAGTTTTATTCGTTCACTTTAACATCTAAAATATAATATTAAAATCAACTACACTAAGGAGTATTGGATCGTTATCAGCGCATGTAACCTTCATTGATTTAACATTCCTGTTATCAGGATTTATATGTTCAAGTGTTCCACGTAATAATCTGTTATCTAAAAGGGGCTTTTCAACTTGATATATTCGTCTATCAAATGCCGTATCGAACAAAAGTTTATTAACATTAAGGACTGTGTGGTTCTGTAAAAGACTTGACGGATTTGTGAAAATACGTTTTTTTTTAAGTGAAACAGATGAAAATTTTCTTGAAGCAAAATTTGGATATCTTCGAAGACAACAATGAGTCACGTAAATATAATTTTGGGAATTATGCTTTTAAATGTGGCATTTGTGACTTCGGCGACCACTCCAAGTTTAACTCCTACTATTACTACGAATACGAGCATAACGTCGGATACTGCGATTTTATCTACAATGTCGCAATCGGCAACACCATTGAATGATAGTTCAACGTCCACATTTTTAAATACAAATGGTACTACAGCTGTAACAACTTCAATAGTTAATGCCACGAATACCACAATACAACCACCACCAACAACAACAACACCACCACCAACAACAACACCACCGACAACAACAAAAACAACAGAAATTAAAAACGATACTACGCTACAAACGATGCCAGTTACCACAGTAACAGCCGCGCCTACAAACAAGACAGAAGACACAAACACAACTACAGTAAATAATACCACACAGGAAGTAACTACGGTATCCAAGTCAAGTAACGAGACAGCAAACATGACATCATCTCCGAAAACAGAACAACAGAAACAGCATGGGTATGAGGGAATCGAGGCTGTTGCCGGTGTCTCCATTGTACTTGTTAGTGTAATTATTATCATAATAGTTGCGTTTACAGCTAGATTCGAGAGACCAAGGGAGAAACTACAGAAAGCAAACCCAGATTCTAGTAATAGAAATGAACGACAGGACAGGACTAAGTCTAATGGAATAGAAGAAGAAACAAAAGAAAAAGAAACTAGTTTTAGTAATTAATTAATTTGATCGTATGATATCAATGGTATAAATAGACAAAGATATTTATATAATGTATTTAAGCAAGCACAATGTATTTAATATATATCTTGACTATTATATTGAAACCTCTATGCATTCATTTTCCTTGAATCATGACTCTTGTGTCTGGTTCTACTTCTCACACATAGATGGTTGCTACCTGGTTAGCCCAGCTTATGAACTAATTCATGTTTTACAAGTTTGTTTGCAATGTATATTACTCGCGTTGCGTCCATAATATTACAATTAATAATATATTTCTCAAGGAGGTAAATATAATAGCATTTAACATTGTTAACTATGTACATCTTTTGTCTAACAAAATACTGTATACAATATGAGATAGTTGTTGATGTGTTTGACATTCTATTTCCTTGTAAAATAAAAATGCTTCTAAGACTTCATTATTGAAAATTCTTTAAACGACCACAGTCAGTGTCATAATTTCTCATGTTGGCTTTAAATTGTTGTTTTGCGATGCTTAGTTTTTGTGTTTTGCCCCATTTAACCCATAAAATTGACAGTGTTGCATGCTAAAGCACACAAACGTTCACACCATTAGAAGCTTATTGCATTGTTGTGTCATGGCATAGGTAGATACTAAATGAACGTTCGTTTTTAGTTAAAATGCCTCTTGAATTAATGTAAACATGAAACTTTGTTTGAATAGTGATAAGAAATGTTAAAACCTTCAGATTGTACTTCGACTATCCTGTCTGGATTTACAATCAGAATTATCTGTACGAGGTAGGTGTATGTGTCTATTTTTGTCGTACATGTGCTTTTACTAAGAATAGTTATATCTGATCATAGAGATAAACTGCTTTAAAAGGTTGTTGAATGCTGAATGATTATATAATTAAGAAATTGCCACCTCTTACTATAACTTGTATGAAAAATAAAATGTGTTTCCAGTAAATCAGTGTCCAAGGTTATAAAACTGAGAATGGAAACCAGTCTCAAATCTCAAGCATATGATTGGCTGAAATGGCGACCAGTCGCCATTTCAGCCAATCAGATGCTTGAGATTTGAGACTGGTTTCCAAACTCAGTTTTATACCCTTCAGCCCAGTTTCTCTTCATTAACGCAATTTACGATTTTAGAATATGGGATTGACATTGCGAAAATACGTCTAAGGGAAATCTGCTTAATTTCTTAACACTATCTCATAAAGTTTATCATACGACATTATTAATACGATAAACACGGATGTCATGCATCTCACAGAAATAAATGAAGTCAATATGTGTAATAAAATACAAAATAAGATTCAACTTAGAATAAACAAGAAATATCTTTAAAAAAGATAAACGGCGTAGATTGTATATGAAATGATGCAGTTTGTAGCTGGTATTATTTACTTCATCTTGATTTACGTATAAATTAAATAATTCACAATGACTTTTTATTAAAATTACTTATATTTGAATGTAAAATTACACCCACACACAAATTACGGAACAGATAAATAGATTTTAATTTTGTTGATAAATGTGAATCTAATAATTATAAAAAAATTTTTTTAAAGGTCTCTGCTTTATTAATACCTTAAACATAAAAAACAAGTTAGTAGAGGGTGGATTAATTACCAAGATAATGAGGAATTCAGTAATGATCTTAAGACTTATTGTGAGCAATAAAAATTAATAAAGAGTTATAAGTGTTTTCTTCAAAACTTGAAGAGAATTTCCTAGGAATGCTTTAATTGCAATCTGATAAAAATCATCTACTGAAAACCGTTACGCTAACATGTTCTTAGATATGACTTGGAGTGCAATTGCTTAAATAGCGGACTCGAAGTTTTTTCGCGTAACATATTACACGTAGTTGTCAGATTTAAGACAAGTAAGCACATTGTAAAATCCTCTGTCGCGATAAAGAATGAGTTTTATATAAGAAACGTATTGTAAAAGTCCTTGGTTTTGTTTATTCTTAAAACATAATGTATTAGATGACATATCAATTGCTGAAAGAATAAAATATAATTAGGGAAGACTTCAAGATTTACATAGCGAACTCATTGTTTATATCGCGTAGCATATTATATACAGCTTCCCGATTTAAGAGACGGGTAAACATTTTAATTACTGAAAGTGCTGGGATAAATTTCAATTAACTAAAAACTCACAAATATTACAATAATTCAAGCTCGCAAATTTTATTACTTAAATTTTAAGCTTTACATTGAAAGTGCAACATCGTTTTCTTTAAGCCGTTTCCACTTACTTTCACTTTCATTTTGTATAGGCTGATATAAAAGAGTGACTGTATTGTTATTAACCAGTTTAAAAACTCTTTATTGTTAACAAATAATACTAGCCAATGACGAGTACTGTACTGTGCCTCATTTCAACATCTTTCAACACAAGAGAATACTAGTAGCAAAGATATAAACGTCATAGCAATAATCGTTTCAAACAGAGTAAACTAATTGTTTAAAAATCCCAATAGATACCTCTTCACCCTGCATGATGCCTCTCTTGTGGAAATAGCTTCCAATCGAAGTAGTTTATTTAATTTTCCCGCTGCATAATAATATAATATGAGTATTATTTACAACACTTCATTGGTTAATAAATCAGGTCAAAAGTGAGCTTAGACAGCTAGGCCGAAAAAATAAACGTTAGTTCTTTCTAAAATAAGCAAATAAAAATATCACAAAATTTTCACAGAATACTGTGGTTCTTCCACTATAGAGCTCAAAGAACGTAGCTTGTCTTACAGGGGATTGGAAGATCAGTTTTGAGTTTTTTCCAACACTAGTGAAAACATTAGAAAACAGGCCCCAATATCATGAAACATATTGAGATGGATTTTAAACTTAATTCAAAGTGATGCCGGTAATTTTTAAAATTCTGAAGATACACAACTTACTAAATTGATTAAAGTTTCAAGAATAAAATCAATGACATACGTTGTTTCTTGTTTTAAATGCAGTTTTAAAAGTTCCAAAAGAAAATTTTCGAGTAAAACCTCAAAAATTTGAGTTTGAATTCAAACATTAATTCTAGAATATCTAAGCAGCACTTAATGTTATTCAAATGTTTCCATAATAAGAGACAAAACATTAATGATAATTTCTTAAGTATGCCAAGTAAGTTACCAACATTTTTTCAAACTAAGAACAAAAACGTTGAGTTGAATATCGAGGGCTAGATCTGGTACATGTGTGCAAGAAACTTCATGTACAATTCTATATATTATCTTTAATTAACAAGTTATTTTGTTACATATGTACATGTCATATGAATAAGTTCATTGAATGACGAAATCATTGACAATTTCTATTGCTGGATTATAGTAAATCTTGCTCGGCAAACACTGTTATCATAAACTTATAAGGAAGTTTTAAAAAGTACGTTTATTTTAGTTATTGGAGCTTTATATTGTTCATTCAATAAGTAAAACTTTATCCACGTGTTACGATAGCGTTCTTTCAACGAAAAGTTTGCATACCTTAAATATCATTTGAAATACGCGATTTATTTGTTCATAATCAAATTCGTATTCCTCGATTAAATTTAAATTTATGTCTTTGGACAAGGAAAAGGGAGATGATAGCGATGATACTGGCATGGCAGCAGAAGATGTGATTATCTGGGGACAATAAATAACGCCGAACATATACTGAACAAAAATAAAAAGTATCCACTTTTTAAGCTAATATTCTCATTAACATAATTTCATTTAATCAAATACGCTTTGAATGGTTTTTTGTTAGTTAATCTCAGTTGTTTTTAAGTTAAATTGTTCATGAATAAAAACTTCCACACCAAGACCTGAGGAACTGCCAATCTAATAACAATTAATCATGGATTACAAAACACTACATATTCAATTTAAAGGGAGGTAATTGGAAATGGTTGGAACTTCTAGCGTTTTTTGTCGAGGACCAGTTGTGTTAATGATGAATATTTTGTGATTTTATTTATCCACAAGAGGTAAAGAAAGTGCTTTAATTCAAATAAATGTGAATATTTAAAAGAAGCGCTGACTTTTTACTAAAACTCTTATTATAACAAAGGGAAAGATAACTAAGATGTGGCTGCATATTTTCAAGAATACTTTATCCATTTGCAATGATAACAGAAAAGCAAATTTTATACACATATAGAATTTTGAGTTTTCGTTTTAAAATTTTACATAATTGAAAATAGCAAAGTGGATACTTTTTAGTTTTGTTGAGTATAGAATTACCGCAGACTCCACAGTCGTTTTTTAAAAGATAAAACTTGATATTTATGAAACTGTATAAAATGAGTTGAGATGAATCACATGGCATAAACAAATACTGTAAAATCACGTCATTGAATGATAACATCTTTAGCCCCGACCTCTGACGGAACATTTTCTAAAAAAAAGCCGCTCCGTTGCGCTCATCTTGTATATTTTCTGAAGCTCGCCTTAAATTCAAGAAAAGAAAGGCCGTTTTCTACATGTAATATTATATTCACCATACCCAAGAAAGAAAAGGTATAAAAATGCCTCATGTCAAACTAACCTTTAGTGTTACAAACACTGTATACAATTTAAAAGACGCCTGCGTCGGAGATAAAAGTGTTGTTTTTTAAGAGAAGATCTAAGTGAAGTGTACCAATGCGATTCCGTTGTGCCGAGCTGACCTATTGGTTACAAACTTTAGTACCACAGAACACCGGGTTCAAACGTATCGATGATGTACGCCAGGAAAGTTTAAGAACCGGAGGAGGAAGTCTCTTTTCTTGCAATCAGCTAGGGTTCCGGATGCACACTTTTGCTGTATTGTAAACCGCACACACACAAAATACAACTCGTACATGCTATTGTAATATGTAATTATTCTCTGTATCTTCACCTCTTCCCAGTCAGATCTCAAGGGAGACCTTCTCAGACACAGAAACTTTTTCATTTTGCATACTCAGATGAATAATATAATTACTTACGGCATTGAATTTCTTCCGCGGGGAATGCAAACAAACTCGTACCAAAATAAATATATTTATTATGCAAAACGAAAAAATATATATATTTTAATTTAAATGAACACAATAACCATGCATTCTCACATATACGATTTGCAATTTACAACATGCATCGGTCGTAAGTTAATCATATTTTAAAAGCTGCAAATTACATTACAAATTCATAATGATTAGATAAGCATGGAGTAAAAACTGATCGAAACAAACATTCTGTCACTAAACCATTCATGATATACATACAAGTCTATAAATTGAAACATAAAAGCAAACTAATAGTTCGTTAAGACTTTAATATTACCAAATTATATAAGTATTTATTTAAAATATTAATTATTTAATGTTAAACCGTTAATTGTATTTCACCACATTTTAAATTGTTAGTTTATTACCAAACTTTAATATTTTTATTATTTCCCTTTAATATATCTCTTACTCCCGTATTAGTCGGTCACCCGTGCGAGACACAAACATTTTATTTCATAAGTAATTTGCATATATATAATTGTTCGCTGTGACATAGTGATTTATGAATAAAATTGTATAAATCGAAATGTTTATGCCGTTAAGGATTCGAATAAGCTTAAACATTAAGAAGACAGTTACTTATATCGAATTTTGAACTGCACTTAGATTATAAACGGTGCATGAGCATGTGCGACGGCGTTTTTCTTTAAGAAAGACAACGTTTTTCTTTTAGAGAAAAGGTTATTAGTTAGAAAAACAGATTTAACAAAATAGTAAAGGTGTTGAATGTGCGCGTAAAAGGTCGTCGGGTGCAAAAGAATCAAACAATTCGATCAATATCAATAGCAAAATAAAGGACAAACAAAATAGTGCATGAGTTAATATAGCCCGGGTTTCCGGTCGTTGGGTGGAACAAATCATCAACAAGAAAAATACAATTAGCTAAAACATAAAAGAATTCAATATTAATAGTAAAATAAAGAAAAAACAAAACACTACATGTGTTAATATAAACAAATCATTATCAATGTCGAAAAAGAAGTATACATGTGTATGAATAGAAACAAAAAGAAAGGCAGACAATATATTCCAGCATTTACATGGTATCTTTCTTAGATGTAGAAATTCGAGAGCCCGTCAACCCCCTTCATGTACTCCACTAAAATATCGTGACAAAACTTGTACTGTTCCTGAAAATGAAAAGAAAAACGGATACATTTAAAAATAATGAAACCAAGAAACACAACAACACAATTATGCTCTTGAAATGACCCTGCTTGTTCATGTTCC
Source organism: Corbicula japonica (assembly GCA_038501625.1). NCBI lineage: Eukaryota > Metazoa > Mollusca > Bivalvia > Venerida > Cyrenidae > Corbicula > Corbicula japonica. The sequence goes on along the minus strand of JAZAYU010000728.1, from coordinate 142,403 downwards.
ACTTACTTTATCATTGAAGATTTCGTAGTGTATATAAAACACTATTAAAGCAGAAACTGAAATATGTAATTATAAACAAAACGTTTTAACGTGATATCTAGATAACCAAGACTCAGAATATATTCCATTCTACATGTAACATGTTTGCGAGGATAGAAATAACAGAAATGCTCACAAATGTTGGAACGATCTGGTGCCTTCGGACACGCATCTGTTTAATCGTCTGCTGAAGAGCAACGTCACGTTCTTTACGTAAACGTTCCAACGTCGACATCACAACACAAAACAATCCGCTCTTTGTGGCACCATTCCTAAAGCAACCAAAATTAATTACACGTTCAATAAGTCAATCTTAATTATTGAATAAAGGTAGTTTCTAGGATAGCAGACCCTAGAGTAAAACAGTTTCCGTTTTTGAATTGTTTTAAAAACAAGACACAAATAACTGTTCTAGCTGGCGCTTTGCATTCACCCAATCGTTTATGATTCATCTATGCTCAATATAAAAAACAACTCAAGGCCAGTCTCAAATCTCATGCATGTGATTGGCTATGATAGAGACTGGTCTCCAGTTCAGCTATCAGATGCTTGAGATTTAAGACTGGTATCCAACCTTAGTTTTTGTTTATTTTGGGCCCTGAAAGATCATGCACTAATAGCTTTCTAATCAAATAAAGAAGATTTCATTTTTGAATTTTAATAAGTAATTTTTAATATTTATTTCGGACAAATTATTTTACTTACAAGCAATGTACGACAACCGGCTGATTTCCGCTTGTTTGTTTCCACATTTTCACCTGTTCATAAAGCGCTAAAATGCTGGATTCCCCATCTACTGGAACACGGTCCTCGCTCATCCAAATCCTGCACAGGTAAAGTTTGATAATCCGTCCCTTTTCATGTGGCTGAAGTTAGTGAAAAGCAGATACATTTAAAAATATTGTTTACACGCGAGATTTGGACTGAAGGTTATAAAACTGAGTTTGGAAACCAGTCTCAAATCTCAAGCATCTGATTGGCTGAAATGGCGACCAGTCGCCATTTCAGCCAATCAGATGCTCGAGATTTGAGACTGGTTTCCATGCTCAGCTTTATAACCTGCAAGCTTGGACCCTTAATCTCCAAAGATGCAATTTGTAATTCATGGGTAAGCCGTGAAGATACCGATCAGCTGGCCGTGCTCTCTGTGGGTAAGCCGTGAAGATACCGATCAGCTGGCCGTGCTCTCTGATTAGGTTCGCTGTTAGATTGTTATTTCTGACCAAGAAGCAGTATGTTTTGATCCAAAGCAGAGGGCGCGGGTGTGGGGACAGATCTGGATCTACACTGGTCCCACACGCGATAGAACACGTGTATATGGAATAAATGGTAAACACGGTAAATTTGTGAAGCTAAGTACTGTCAATTGCTATTCGCATGTACAGACCTCTAAGTCTCAGACTGAACACGGACTACACCTTTCATTAAGTAGTCTCTCTGACTTACATATACTTGTGTAAGGTTACTAAGGTACTTTAATTCCAACAACACGTGCCTCATATATTTTATAACTGACATGAAAGTGTTGCTTAAGAATAACTCTTGATGATCGCCAGTCGTATAAATGAGTGGTTATCCGACTTGGCAATGCAGACCACAGTGGACTAACCTCTTCGGCATTCTGCAGTCGGATACTGCGTTCTATAAACGATACGTGGTCAACTTCCCCTATGTGGTGTAAGGTGAACGGAATAAATGTAAGCGTCTCCTCTTCCCGTGGCCAGTAGACTTCAGACTGAAAAAAATTGAGAAAATATTATTAAATTATGTACCCTATGCATCTAGGGTAAACATTTATTTAATCGGCATATTTTACATGAAAAGACCGGCATTTCAGGATTAACCCAGTTTCTTTCATTAACAAAAACATAATTATGTGACGGATCTACATCTACATCGTCTGCCCTGGCGTCAGTCCGTCCGGCGCACTTGTGACTATTAGCGTTCTTTCAGCTAACGTTAACGTAAGCTCTTACTTACGGGGATCTTGATATGATCAAGGTTTACGATCGTTGAGACTTTGTTCTCGTACACCATCCTCCAGAAGTCCACTATGGTGTCCGGTAAGGGGTTCTGTGTAAGCAGGAACATCTTGTCCTCACGGTGAGACTGAAACCAGCGATAATTCAGTGTCACAACTGTTACGTGAATTCTTTATATTAAAAAGGCAACTTTTATTAATAAAATCAGAAAGAATTTACAGTAAATCCTCTAATGAAGACAACTCCGAATTTAAGATCACCTCGAAAATAAGTCCACTATTTCCATGTTCTTTTAATTAATTTTTCACTATTTTCTACCTCAAAATTAAGACCACTTTGAGGTGGTCTTAACAGAGTGGTTTCACTGTATAGGTAAATAAGTACTTGAACTCCGGACCGCGATGTGCGCAAGGACCATATGGAGTTCTCGTATGCCTATCCCTTTTATTTCTTACTAATATATTATAAAGATAATGCACATTAAAACTCATTTCTAAATTTTGTTATTAATGATTTGTGCGATTCTGTGCGATCAGATGCTTGAGATTTGATACTAGTTTCCACTCTCAGTTTTATAACTTTGGGACGTGTACTTACTGGAAGGTAAACAGCATTTATGTAGTCATTTCTGTCGTATACTCGGGTGGTCAACCAAGGACGGTGCATGTCACCTGAAACATTCGGAAAATACGGTGTTGAACATGTAAGTGCAGGGTCGGCTCCAGAGGTGGATAAGTAGGGTTTCTTGAATCCCTTTTTGCCAGGAATATTTAATGTTCACTGAAATTTTGGCCAGAAAGTTGGAAATGTATAATCTAGCTAGCCCAAGACTGCCCTTGACGAAGCCCTTTCTAGAAATCTTGCACCCGACACTGCAGTGCAACATCTATGTTTTTCCGTAATTGCTTAAATAGTAGAATAGATGATACCTAAATCAGACTACATATACGCGATAGGTTCTCACCGAACTCAAAGTGTAAGCAAAATCTTACAGATACTTGATAAAACAAAATGTGAGGAGCGTGTTTTTCTCCATGTTACGATTATTGGTTCCAAGACATATTGTGACAGAACTTACTCGGAAGGATATGGGAGGAGCGGTTTTTCTCCTTGTTAGCACTATTGTTAGCGGCCTTGTAGTCATTGTTGTTATAAAAACTGGACTGCTGACTGTCGTGAAACTTGGTGATAAACTGAAGTTTCTGTAAATGAAAATAAATGTGTCAACATTTGCAACTTTAAAGCAGTTATTATATTACAATATTTACATTCCTATTGATTTCTTCGTTTAAAAAAATTCGGTTCATTTTGTATAAACCGCATGACCCGTAATGACCTCAGTAACGTCATGGCTGTTACTATTGAAAACTCCCACGTATTACTCCCCCTTTTCACTTAATACTAATTTTTGAAAGCGTTCGACTTAAGTTTATTTAAAGAAAAAAATGAATAAAATGTAAATATAAGTAATGATTCTTATTTTGGTGCGGTTCATGCAGATTGGACGTGCACGCGAGAGCTGGCAAATTTACCATAAAGCGCTAGCGCGCTTTATGGATTTGCCAGCTCTCGCGTGCACGTCCAATCTGCATGAACCGCACCAAAATAAGAATCATTCCTTAATTAAACTGAAGGTAATGTTAAATAACTCATACTCAAACATCTGTCCACAATCAGAAAACCAGCCTTAAATCTCTGACTTGTGATTAATTTATTTGGAGACTGAGCCCACATTCAATCAGTCCAGTCAGTTGTTTCATCTTGTCTCGAGTCTCAGTCTTATTTGATACTTGGCGCTTGAGTGCAAAATTCAATAAACGTAATAATCAGAAGGTACAAAGGCTTTCCAGTTCAATGATTATATACAATTAACTTAATATTGAATATATTTGAAGACATGACCACGGAGGAAAATCAGCATTTCTTTAAGACGTCAAATATATCTGACCTAAAATACCGAGACACATTTAGAATATGCACACCAAATAATATGGATGCGTTTATATCAGTAATTTGTCAGTAACTGATAAGAAATATCAGTTTTGAGATCACATAGTTATAGTGTCCAGCAGCGGTACCCTCGAGGGAATAGATCGTATCTGACACTATCTGACATATGCTTTACCACTTCATTGCATATTTTGATGTATGATATACCTCGAACTCTTGTTCTAGCGAGCATTTCTGTGTTTTCGGATCGACGTTCAGATTCTTCTTGTAATTTGAATAGAAAATGTCGCACGGCGTAGCTGAGCTTGGACAAAATAGCGCCTCCACCAACGCTTCGTGCAGGAACACGTACTGGTCCTGAAAGATATGCATTTACATAATTATAAAGACTATTTTTAAAGCAAAATTAAAATTAATTTACATATTCAGTACTCTCATTAAGACCCGAATGTCGTGTAATTTCAGGGTAACTGTATTGAATACCGGAGTATTTTCAGAGCTTTTGAGTCCCATTTTTTTGTTATTGGTCACGTATATGTTAACATTAAACAATAAAATCAAATTCTTTATATTAAATTAAATAAAGTTATGTATATACTACCTGATTTTGGACCATGTTAACCCTTTGATGACGGAGATTTTGGATACACTGGAACACGTTGACGTAGCCCTCGGCATTCGCCTGTTCTATGAGATAATCCAACGCTAGAAAAGTGCCCGTCCGACCTATACCGGCACTGAAAGGCATACATTTAAATCATTAGTACCTGTTAGGAAACCTTTACACCGTTACCTTCAAAAGGTTTCATCGATCATCCCGCATGCATAGCTTTGGGGGACTTTTATCGTCTATTTAAATACGTTATAATTATGATTTAAACATGGTCTGTGGGGTTTTATTTTATGGATTATGGATACTGATTCACCCGGGAAAACTTTGAGAACAAACAATCAGACAGTTATTTAAAGCCATCTTTGATGTGTTTTCTTTCGGTTTCTTATTATTCTTTTGAAAAGAAGCTCACCAACTTTATGAATGGTTCGGGCAGCGGGAACCGCTGCCCTACGCCTTGAATCCAAATTTGGACAGTTTGAACTGCTGCCTCACCTGCAGTGTACGAGGATTGGTACGTTGTCCTTCAGGTCTGTAGTGCGAACCGCAGTCCAGAAATGTACCAGAGATGATGCATATTCAGGAACGTGACGGTCGGCCCATGACTCAAAATGAAACTGCCGAATTTCCCGCGTCTCCTTTCCTTCCTACAAGCATATCTCGGATAAGATAAAAGCGAAAAAAAAACTTTTGGCCATTGTGGGGATCGAACCCACGACATTCGCGTTATTAGCACGACGCTCTAACCAACTGAGCTAAACGGCCACATGACTATTGAAGAGCAAAAAATACAACATATTGAAATCTCCTAATGAAATCGAGAATAGTTTCACGGTTTATTTAAAGGTTTTATATGTCTTTAACAATTAATGAAGTTTAACCAAAAATGTAAAACTCTAACATAACACACATGTTATACTACTTAACACCTTCCACAGTAATAATGCGAATAATCACGCACATTATTGTACGGAAATTTCCGTTAACCCTTCGGTGATTTCCGTATAACAATGACACTGTTTAAATACTGTTTGACTATATCAACCTGTTCTTCATCGTGGTAGCGTGGCCGAGCGGTCTAAGGCGCTGGTTTAAGGCACCAGTCTCTTCGGAGGCGTGGGTTCGAATCCCACCGCTGCCATAAGTTTTTCTGCTTTTTTTGGGGTTCTACAAATATGTGCACATTATGTTTCTGTCTGGGAAAACTAGCCAGGTTACGATTATGATTGCGCAAATAACCTAATTTTATCACATTTTGACTGATATAAAAAAGTTATATTAATGATGTAAAGGGCATAAATGAATATATAGAAATTTGTCAACTTCTTATCATAAATCATGTTACCATAGCAACTAATAAATTGTTCTTAGTGTGAATGTAAAGATATATATCTTTAACATATTAAGAAAGATTAACATCAGATGAAATAAGTGGTGTTTCTGTTGATTACTGCACACATAAACTTTATTACGACATGTACCATATAGATGCTAAAGGTTCTTATGGTGAAATCAGCATATGTGTCTGCTTCCTTGAATTCCACGAACAATGTTCCGTACTGCTTCATTCCATCGTCCGGCCAATACTGACAGCACTTCACCTGCAATCATACAAAAACGATGTAGAAACCTCCAAACCGAGCCTTATTCGCGTAAAGTTACAAATGCCACAATTGCTGTTTAGATCATTATTAACATTTACACTCGTTCCGTTTGAGAAGGTCTAATCATATAAAAACCGATTAATTTAGTTTATGAGTACAAAATGTAGAATGCCCCGGCGAGTAAATTTCACAAACTCAACGATCCCCGGTCTTAATCTCTATTTCACAGAAACTGACGGCAGTGTCATCTGTGTCTGTGGTAGAAATGACAGACAACGCTACGATGAAGCTTTCAAACTTCAAAGATAGAAAAGCATACATTAAATTATCGTGGCAATATTTATTTCGCAACATACTAAAGAATGATTAACTGCTTAAGAAAATAGAAAACAGATGGTATTACTTTATTGTGTTCAACAAGTCTTGTGAGCATGACGATTTTTCTGCACCGCTTCTGCCAAATCATCCTCCAGAAATCGCACACAAACTCTTCAGTTGGACCTGTTGGAAACATGCTTAGGGTTTTAATGGTAACAAATCTCCTGCCAACATCTCAATCTTTTTACTCTTTTAAAAACAATTAAGAAAACGAGTAGGCGAAAGACGATTTCCTCCATTGACATTCAAATAAATTATAACAATGCAATAAATTGCATATTATTCCTTTACACGTAGATACGGGTTACAGGGGTGAAAGTTAGAAATTCTGAAAATCCTGAAATCCTGAAAAGTTGCCAATTTATATAGGGAAAATAAAGAAAATCAGCCATTTTAGACACACAGAATCCTGAATTCAGGAATAACCCGGTTATATACAGTGTGTACTTGTAAATACACAGATTAGCTGGCAAATCGGTGCAGTATGACCATGATCTACATTGTTCGTATTAAATTTAGAAGGTTAATATAGAAAAAGAAGCAAACAGCGACGACTGATATGATGAATTCTGTTCGCCTGAATATTTATTAGGTTATTTCAGACCAAGAAGTGAACAGTTTAAGTTCTAGACAGACTGCATGGACGTGCAAGACTGATCGGAATCTACATCTGCACCCAAGGTTATGAAACAGAGCATGGAAACCAGTCTCAAATCTCTAGCATCTGATTGGCTGAAATGGCGACTGGTCTCAAATCTCAAGCATCTGATTGGCTGAAATGGCGACTGGTCACCATTTCAGCTAATCAGAAGCTTGAGATTTGAGAATGGTTTCCATGCTCAGTTTTATAACCTTCAGCCCTAGTCTCACATAGAATAAAAGCCGTATCCCTGGTGTATAGGGTAATATCATTTTTCAAAAAGGTATATAAGCCTATGAGTGCAAACACAAATGCATATGTTTGAAAGTACGAAATGCTATTGAAAATAAAATATTTACACTTCAACTTCATCCTCTACGATAAAGTCTTATTCATCTAACGAATCATAATTTCTAATGGTGAACAGTGTGACGTATTACTTTAAAAGGCTTGGCTACTGTAGAGCCGTTCACAATTTATTGGACGTTGCACGATGTTTTGACGTGTGACGTCACCGTGCACGCACGTTTTGCCACGAGTTGCTGCGAAAAAGCGTGCCGTCATTCACTTTGTCGTTAACGTAGCTGTTCCAACAGCCATTCGAAAAAGCCGTAATATCACGAATTATTCTAGTTATTTCTGTATTAATGAAATTATTTATGAGTGTAAATATAAGGATTGAATCGATATTTGATAGTTTCCATTTGGGTATGAAAAACAGTTGGATTGTTTAAAGTACGCGTGAAGCCCTTCGGGCTTCACAAACTTTAAACAACCCAACTGTTTTCCATACCCAAATGGAAACCATCAACTATCGATTCAATCCTTAATTAAATGCAAATAGATCTAAGTTAGTCGATAAAAAATGCTACCTACCCTGTGCTGCTATGTACATATGCGGACGATTATATCCCTGAAATGAGACAAACAAACAATAGAAAATCAGACCAATACAATTTAATATAGATGTGAGTATTTCAGGTATGATTGGCTCCTTCTGCAAGTTCCTGTGCCCAAGATCATAAAACTAAGTTTTGAGATCAGTCTCAAATCTCAAGGATCTGATTGGCTGAAATGGCGACTTGTCGCCATTTCAGCCAATCAGATCCTTGAGATTTGAGACTGATCTCCAGATTTAGTTTTATGATCTTGGGCACTGGTTGAGCTGTATTCGCCAAAACTGATTAAAAGTTTGATTTAGAACTAATTTTGTCATAAACAATAAGTATTCTTTATTCAAACGATCCAATTTAATTATGACTTGAGAAATAAGTCGTTTATAATTATTTTGTGAACTTTAATAACGATCTACAAAACCTGTTCTGACTATTATGGACATAGATAAGCCAAGTCTTTAGAACACGTATACTTATGGGAAACGTTTTAAAATGAAAAACAATGTTTGTTGCAACTAAAAGTCTAATAAAATACTCACGCTTATATAGCAGGCATTAACGTAGTCGTTTCCAGACTCCTCTGTCAGCACATCTAGCTTTACCCGGGAGTGGTCATCTAAGCAAGACGAAAGTCACACATTACATGCATACCGATTACAAAATTCATGTTTTGTAATGGGAAACCCCATTTATTTACTAAACAAAGAAATATCTGTGCCCAAGATCATAAAACTAAATCTGGAGATCAGTCTCAAATCTCAAGCATCTGATTGGCTGAAATGGCGACTTGTGTCAGCCAATCAGATGCTTGAGATTTGAGACTGATCTCAAAACTTAGTTTTATGATCTTGGGCCCTAGACGAATAAGAATATATTGCAATAAGCCATGTGAGTTTCTCTCTCAGTAAACACTACAATACAATATATATTTAATTTTGATCATTTTAAACCAAGACAACAAACTGTCGAAGCTTACGATGAAAGTGAATTGTAGAATTGAAGCTGATCACAGACACTTGTTTAGGGGTCCTTTGCTGGCCCTATATGCCTATAGAGCTATATAGGTCTATATATAGGTTTACAGGGCTCTAGATCCAAAAGTGGGCAATTTCAGGAAATAAACGGATGATCTACAGCATGAGATACAACTACAATCACTTAGAACACAAAATATCCCAGTTTTCAAAAAAATAACAGTTCATACATAACATAACCATGGAGTTACATGTATTTAATATAACAAGAAATTTTTTTTTTCGAAAACGAGGCTATTTTGTGTTCTGGGTGATTGAAGTTGCATCTCGTGATACAGATCGCTCATTTATTAGATGGAATTGACCACACGTGATACTAGAGCTATGTTTTAAGCCTACATGTATATAGCTCTACTGACATACTGGCCATAAAAGGACCTCTAAACAGGTGTCTGTGTAGCTGATTAGGAAGATGCTTACATGCGAATATTTCCTTGTATCTGTTTTTGCGTAGATTTTGTGCCTTCTTAGCTGCTTCACATGGATGTATCAGTCCAACGGGCAGATCCTGTTGATCATAACATGAGAAAGTCATATGATCATACTCAACCTTATGTACCAACGAGCAGTGCATTGATTCAATATAAAACGCCACCATTGTTAACGATGACTTTACCCTGAGTGATGTCAATAGGGATATTTACAATAACGTCAAGTGAATAGTAAACAAGTCATTTAATAAACTGAAAGAAAACTTAAATTATGTACCAATGACCAATTATGCAATTTTAGAGATCACTGCTGGATTTAGTAAATTTAAGATACCTAAATGAATTAGTGGTGCATTCCGTTGATAAAAAAGGAGAATGTTTATCCCCGTTGCTGTACTGCAACAGACTGCACGTGTACCTTGAATTGTTGTGTCAGTTCCGGTGTGGATATCTTTTTATCTTGAACATAATCCCAGAGATCGTCCAAGGAAATTGTTCCCTTCGGTTTGGTCATTGATAGCTTGTAGTTGCTGGCATTCGAGTTTGTGCGCTTTAACTTTTCTGGTTCTGCACAAATATAAAAACAATAAAACTTCGATAAGAACGTTAAGTCCCGTCTCCGGCATGTCGCATTAGCAAGTCCGAACGATATGAAATATTATGAATAAACAGAGATTAAGACCCCACCACTAAGAGATACCTTGTTACCATTTTATAAAGTAACTCTCAAATAAAATCAAAATTAAATCAAATACTAGTAGTAGTAGCTATAATTTAGGCAGGTTGTATGTGCTACTCTAGAACACATTTAAATGACAAAGACGAACAGCAGGAGAGAGAGAGAGAGAGAGAGAGAGAGAGAGAGAGAGAGAGAGAGAGAGAGAGAATTGGGAAAGGGTTAAGGGAGCAGATCTACAAACTCACCAGATTCTGATGTGATGTTGTTTTCATACACCCTTGAGACAACGGAAAGGCTTCTTGGGGCCTTTTCATCTTTTTCTTGGCCGTCCTTTCTTCGTCTTCTTTGGAAACTGACCCATGGTGGAGTACCCCTAAAGTAGACCATTTAATGCGTTACATACTCTTATCCCTAAGATTGACATTTAATGCGTCACATTATTGTATCTCTAAAAAAGGCTATTTAGAGCGCCACTTACTTCCACGGATTTTTAGTTTAATTATTTACTCTATGTGTAATATATACATTTGAAGTGCCAAAGATACTAGACAAATTTAAAGTTCTAACTCCGTCTGTGCAAGTGGTGTTAAAGTTGTTTCTGTGCCCAAGATCATAAAACTAAATCTGGAGATCAGTCTCAAATCTCAAGCATATGAGACCAGTCGCCATTTCAGCCAATCAGACCCTTGAGATTTGAGACTGATCTCAAAACTTAGTTTTATGATCTTGGGCCCTAGTAAAATTTAATAAAGTATAATCAGATATGACAATTCTTGGTAGACCTGTGAAGAATACAGCAGTTTAATTAGCGATAATTAAGGTTACAAGAGTAACTATAGAGAATTAATATACTTTTTATAGATCCAAAATCCTATGGCAATCCCTATCAGTCCAGCAACTGCTAGCAAACATCCGAACACCAATACAACAATACTGACTGCCGCCAACTGAGGGTCTGAAAATGTAAGAGATTGGGTTGTTTTTTATATACACTTTATGATTTTGGTTATGTTTAAAGATAAAATAACTAATTGGATGGGAATATAAATTTTACAATAAGACAACTTTAACTCCCAAATTCTTATCTTCGAAAGGAACGGCTACACAAGGCCTTAATAAGTACATAATATGGCAGGAAATTGAAAAAAAGAAAGGGACAAAAATTAATTTCTTTAAAAACTGATGTGCCATATAATCACGTGTCTAAACTTAAACTTTAAGGTCCATATAATAACATTTGAAGTCGATAGAATTTGCGCTAGTTTAAGTTAAAATCAATGTATGTAAAATATTTTGAATTCGGCAATTCAGTATGATACAAACCTTCGTCCAGGCATTGTGGCCCAGCGTAGCCGCTATCACAACCTGCCGGACAATGCCCAGTTGTCTTATTACACGCTGCTCGGTTCTTACAGTAACCGCACTTAACACCGCAGTCAAGACCAAATGTGCCATCCCAACAATCTGCAAACGGATGTCAAGATTGTAAGATACATTTTAACTCGTGGATGAATAAAACATTTAAACGGTGTATTTGACAGAATCAAATATATAGAAATAAAGAAATGCAAGTAAAAATCTTTGATAGGTTCTTAGTAAGGTTTGTAATCAGGGCATTTCAGAGAAAACGAAGTGAAGATGAATAAAAGTTAGCAAATATTGTTATATATTAAGTTATTACATGTAGCCAAGTTATGAGCGTTTGAATAAAAAAAAAACGCAAACCACAGTCACTCCGACAGACATGTCGGTATTTTACCGTCAAAACGTCAGTTCACCATATACATGTGATATGTTGGTATTTTTCTAAAACGCCGTACCTTCAGAGCAATCTGGAGCCATGTAGCCTGGGTGGAGACATCCAGCTAGACATGCTCCCGTGACAGGGTCACATGCGTCACTTCCGGCACATGTATCTTCTCGGCATGACTCACTACAATTGTATCCATACCTTCCCAAGGGACATTCTACATAAAGGACATGGTTTAATTGTTTTATTGCGAAGTGCATGGCCTTAGTTTTGGAGATCAAAAGGTGTCGTAATCATGACTGCGTTTTGATAAACCATTTTTGAGGAATCATTTTGCAATCGAAACTAAAAATTATTCATAACAATTCCAGGAAGAAAATTAGGCCCCGTAATTATCTCTTTCCTTCATAAATAAGAAAATCATTATCAATTAATAAAAATAAAATATATAATAAATATCAATTATGTCTATATTCACATTAATTTAGATAAGGAAAGGAAATGATTTTTATCAAATATTCATTTTTAAAAAACGTTAAGCATGAAATATGTTTTATATTAGCGTGGCCAGACCTCACTATCTCTTCCTTTTGCACTTGATAAACGAGTATATTGAAAAAGTATATAAGTAAATAGTTACCATCAGTGCACATATTGTTTTGGCGCAATACGAAGACACCGTCCCCGCAGCCATCTTCACAGACCCCAGTGGTTCGGTTACATGTGTTGTTGTGTCTACAGGACCCGCAGAGCTTCGTACAGTCCTGGCCAAAGTAGCCGTGCGGACAATCTGTATACGAAAAAGCATATCGTAGTGGATTTGCGAATAATCCAATCTTGCACATGACAATACCAATGGTTATAATCAATAATTTTACAGTGAAACCCAATCTATGAAGACCACCTCAGGGACTTGGCAATAGTGGTCTTACATGTAATAGTGAGGTGGTCGTAAAACCATGGTAGAAAATATTGCAAAACTGTTACATGTATAAGCGACACTGAAATAATTATCATATTAGAGGGGTAGTCTTTATTTCAGGTTGGTTTTAACGAGGGTTTTTTAATGTACATGAAAAAAAGCTTATGGTCATGTGGTCGGGGTGCTCCTAATAAAGAAGGTGAATTTTATAAGGTACATGTAAAGAGCTCAATTTTGACCCTTGTTGAAAGTATTTCGCGCTTTATGGAATAACCTCCGGATTGTAAAATAAGTATCTTAAAACAAGTGCACAGCAAAAGTATTTCTCGAGATCGGGAATTAACTACAATCCGACCAAAGCTATTCACATAAATAGAAAGGAAAGTATATGGTACCTTCTACGCATGTTGGTGGTACCTTTCCCACCACACAGCCGGATTCACACTTCCCATCAACGGGCATGCAGAACTCGTCATTGTTACATTCCCCACACGTCTCATTACAGTTGTAACCAAACATACCCTCCTCACACACTGAAATTAAAATATAATGGTAATTATTTATGACATAATTCATGTTTCGTCCGATTTTTAAATAAACAATAACTATATTATACGTATCAAAAAGTCACTTTTCTGACGTTCTCACACCTTTTCATTCAAAGGAAGAATGACTCATGTGTGAAATTTAAAACGAAATTCATAGCTGTTTTGACATTCTGGGTCTTCTCGTGACCACAGGGGTTAAATAGACTTTCAAAACAGATCTAAAACAGCCAAATTATCCATCTGTTGTACCGCTGTCCTTAAGGTATCATTAAAAGCCTTCAATACTCATCCAGTCAAACATCGACGACCTGTTTTACAGTTATCACCAAAATATCCCGTCAAGGCACAGCCTGGACGCACCCACATGTCTTTTAGAAGTTTTCAAAGTATTCCTATATAAAGCTATAAACGCATACTCTGTCGAATTATGCTCACTTCTTTTTCAGTTGTCCTCTAAATATCCAATTCACAGCCGTCAAAGCACACCAGTCAGGTTGTACCTAGTACTAATTTTACAGCTGTCCTCAAAGTAACCCTGAACTCAGCCGACATACTCCGTCGAACTGTACCTACACGTTTTACATTTTTCCTCAAGTATCCCTCAACTCAGCCATAGGCCATACTCGGTCGCATTGTACCCACCTGTTTTACAGTTGTTCTCGAAGTATCCCTGGTCACAGCCTTCAGGACACACCCCAGTCTCCTTATCACAAGGTTCGCCGTTAAAACAGTACCCACATTGCTCCAAGCAGTCTGCGCCATACGTTCCGTTCCTGCATTCTTCAAGTTAAAAATAATACACGATTTATTCTGCTTAATGGACAGACATAGGGCGATTTACGACCTTTGATTCTTAGCGCATAAGCAAACTTGTTTTATTAACTATTTTTACAATAAACAAAATTGCATAGATCATTTTTCATAATTTAGTTTTCGTTCTATTTGTGTACATTAATAAACACTTAGTGTCGGTGTGCGTCCCCTGGAAAGTATTAGCGAAATTACATGTGCAAGTTTTACGTACCCACGTCACAGCGGCCGCCCATCCAGCCAGGCTGACAGGGTTTTTGACATTCTCCGGTGAATATATCGCACGTAGACCCACCATTACACTTGCCGCACGCCGACGTACAATTATTGCCGTAAAACCCGTTTCGACACTCTGAAAAAATACGACATCTCTTATTTGTTTGAAAGAAATAAAAAGGATCAAATTAAAGAGTCGGTGCTTGAAAAAAAAAACAGACAAAACGTTGAAATGGTCTACGTAACCATCATGTTATAAAAACAAAGACAAAAAACAACACACGTTTAAAAGTATTAAATTACGGTTTTCATCTGGAAGATTTTATTTCTCTTCGATATGAAATGGTCGCTGATGAACAAACCTTCTGAGCAAGTTTTCCCCTGATAGCCGGACTCGCATCCTCCCACTGGGCATATCCCGGTGTATGGATCGCACAGAGCTCCTCCCGCGCACATACATGCCTTCTCACACAGCGGACCGTAAGTTCCATCACTGCATTCTGTAAACCATATAGTAAAACATTTTTAATTACTGATTAATTATCTAACACATCCCGTCCATTTATTGTTCGTATCAATAAAAAGTTATTATGCATACTTGAACGTATTACCTGAAAAGCGAACAGTGTAGACCCTGATAAGACGCTCATCGTGGTCTACGTTGGTATTAATCTTTAGAGCATCGTAGATATTGTTTTGACGGACGGGTAAACGTAGTATAAAATATAATCGCTGTTTACGTAAAATATGCATTTTATTGCTTTATATTTCATTTCAATGTAATGTTTGCCATTACCTAACACAGCAACTTCGCAGATCTGCATGGAACTACGGGTGGAGATTCGAACGTGAGTTGCGGGCTGGTTTGTACAGCGCCCCAAGAAACGACCCTGAGTTCCAAGCCGGTCAACTGTGCATATAGAAGACGTTAGTCCATTTTCAACGGCTACATCTAAACCATATCCGGTGGCGTTCTCTGCAAACAGAACAATTCTCTAGTGTAGATTTCTACGGAATACATTTGTAGATAGCAACACATTAGATGAGTTTATTAGTAAGCTAATAAACATTATTGCTGACTTTTATTGCTCTTGTGTACTGATCAGAACAAAATTTTCAAATTAACGACTTTGTTACTTTTGTGACAACTTGGCACTTTATGATGATTGGTGCATGCGCAAGAAAACCAGAGAACTACCTTAAGGGGTACAAGAAGCTCGATCAATGGTTGAGAAGTACTTTACCATTTCTGTGGATATGGGTCAAGTTTTCACATTTTAAAGCGATGCACTTGTATGCCAGTCTAACCCCAACTATCCTAATGGACAAGTTTCAATACATTACTCTACCGGCAGTACTGGCTCAAATTCCAAAATTTATTTTTTATTTGAATACATATAAATGTCTTCTTTCCAACGATACCAAATTTATGAGTGTGCGATAAAAATTTCATACCGGACACGACTTTTGTCCATGAGTATATATGTGTATGAGTAGGCAACCAGCTTAAGACATCACATATATATTGTCCATGAGTAATTCAACGTTTAAAAAAAATACCATGTTATACTACGAAATTTCTGCTTTTATTAACATTGGATTTATATGAAAATGGAATCTATTATGTGTAAATAACAGCATAATGACAGGATCTTTTCATAGTGATCGTTGTTCTGTCAAAACATGAAATGAGTCAGGGATAATTAGATACCACAGAATTATCAGAAATAATTCTACATTTCGGTTACCATTAACGTAAATCAGGACTTGATCCACCGCTTGTGCACCCGTTAATTGTATGAACCAGGAAGAGGCGGTGCCAGACAGCTGTGGAGAGCACGTATTTACCGACCCGTCCACTGTGCTCGATGCCGCGTAATACTCGGATCCAGAACCTTGCAGGGCGGAACTAGAGCCTGCTATCGTGTTGTCTGAAATAGAATAGTACAAGTTCAGCATTTTCTAAGGTGTTCATGCCATTGTAAATTGATACAAATGGTAAAAATGACAAATTTCAGGAAATAATCATTGCCGACATAGGACAAAGCATTTAGTTGCATTTGTTTAACAACATGTCAACCCGAAAATCTATACCTATGAAGAAGAGAAAAACATGCTTCTTGGGGGAGTGGGGGTTAGTGCTTAAACTTTACAACAATTTTTCATTAAAAAGATGGGTTATTTTCAAAGAAAAAAAATGGACCATGTCATGATTTTGATTATTGACACTGTTCTGAATAATATGTATGAACTTTACAGGTACAAGCATTTGCATCAATTCCAAATACCGAAAATATCAGCAAAAGTAACTTTTGCAAAGATTGATGCAAATAAAAAAGAACATACCTTGCATACACTTATGAAAACACACCGGTCTGACCGATGTAAAATGTAAGTGTTTATATAGTTTTATGATCTCGGAAGGGGGGAGGGCTTGTCATGTTAATAATTTGAAATATATTTTCTGGACTGTATACTCGTGTTACTCTTTGATTTTGGGTTACTAAGGTATTGTTGTTTTTGTTGTCAAGTTGTTGTTTTGATTAAGACAAAATATGCTATCAATTAAGAATTGTCACAAGATTATAAAACTGAGAAAGAAGTCCAGTATTAAATCTGAAGAATCTGATGTGCTGAAACGGAGACTTGACTCCATGGAGACTTGACTCCATTTCAGCCAGTCTGATGCTTGAGAATTGAGACTGGTCTCCAATATCAATTTTATAATCTTCAGACCTTGTTTCGTTAATACTCACGTGCTTGACAGTTGTCTCCAAAGAAACCGTTGCGACACGACGTAGTAGAAGGCATACAGAAGCCTGACCAGATGTTGCAGGAGTTGGTACACTGACAGTCGTACTTGCACTGGTAACCATACGTGTTCCCTTGACAAATACCTTCAAAAGATATATGATTTACTTATAACTGACAGAGTTTTCGAAACTCTGAGGAAATTGACAAACGCTGAAAAGGTTATCAAAATAGCACATCGGATTGGCTTATGAGAGTCACGTGACAGCGTCTTGACATTCCGAACAGGAAAACGAAATTAAGTTCGAAGTTTTAAATATCTAAAATGCTACATGCACAATATATACACATTTCACTTCTTGCAAATTTTAACATATTCCCGAATTTGTCATTCATAAAATTGTCAGAAATCGGAGGTGCCAAATCTAATAAAAATAATCTTTGCTTGCAGCAAATAAAATCAGAATAAAATAATCTGCTTCATCAGAATACAATAATCTGCTACATCAAGGTACAATACTCTGCTTCATCAGAAAACAAAAATATCCTTCAAGAGAAAACAATAATCTGCTTCATCAGAATACAATAATCTACTCCACCAGAATACAGTAATCTGCTTTATCAGAATACAATAATCTGCTTCACCAGAATACAATAATCTGCTTCACCAGAATACAATAATCTGCTTTATGAGAATACAATAATCTTATTCACCAGAATACAGTAATCTGCTTTATCAGAATACAATAATCTGCTTGACCAGAATACAGTAATCTGCTTCATCAGAATACAATAATCCGCTTCATCAGAATACAATAATCTGCTTTATCAGAACACAATAATCCGCTTCATCAGAATACAATAATCTTATTCACCAGTAACAATAATCTGCTTCATCAGAATACAATAATCTGTTTCATCAGAATACAATAATCCGCTTCAGCTTGAATGTGCTACTGCTTTGTGACGAAAAAGGATAGGTGAGCGAAGCGGACTAAACTTCCATAAAGCTTTACTCCCACCCCTTTACAAAACAATCGACAAAAACAATAAGACATGGGGAGCATGTTTAATTGTGGCCCACCTTTGTTGATAATCTTGAAACCACAATTACGTTGTCGCCATCTTCACTTTTTTAGAAGTCAAAAGGTCATGTTGCAAACACGGAATAATTCTTAACTCTGGCACAATTATTAGGAAATTAGGTAGACTTACTTGTGTTACAATATCCACCGACGTTTCTGACGTTCCGGTCACATAGCCCTGGACACCTTCCGCTCACCTGGTTGTTCATGGGGATCAAACGCTCCGCACAGTAACACAAAGTGTTACAGTCAAGACCACAAAAGTTGTCCGGACAACCTTCAATGGAAAAATAATAACTGATCCACTGTTTTCTCCATGTTGTTTTCATACGACTACTAATATTACAATATATAAATATTGGACTGGGTATTGTGTACAGAATTCATCGAAAGGGAAAACCATTACCTAAATGTTGCAGGTTATTAATTATAATTGTAAAAGTTGATGTTTGCTACAAAGTCACGCATATATACCTCCAAACACCGAGATCTCTTTCACGTGAAGCCTCCTTCTGTCTCCTGGGACGGAGACTCGAACATATCTCGCCATCATGGAGTTCACTGCGATTCTAAATACTAATTTCACCGAGTTTTGTGTGCTGGTGTCGGCGTGGATCAGCTCGGCGTTGGAGAAGTCCGAGCTGTTACTGATGTGGATTTGGAAACCGATGATGAAATGTGGCACTATATAGTAAGAAATCACGTCGTAAATATTACATGTAGCTACAATGGGGTATGACACTTAGGACTTACAGGTAGTTAGATTGAGAATTTGGCTCTGAATAATTAAATAGCTTTTAGAAATTCACAATGTACAACGCGCCTGTGACAAATGAATACTTAAGCGTTACAGTGTTGCATTTAGTGTCTATGAAGATATGGATATAAACTAGAAATGTGTCCATAGGACACGGATGCCCCCGCTATGCATCGTTTCCAGATACTAAAGTGCAATCATGGGAATAATAGCATTTCAAAGACAGTGATGTTTGTGACAGTGAGTAATTATAAGAATATGCATAAACTTGATGATCAAGTAAATTATTTGTATTTGTGGCACTGTTGTCTTCTCATTACGGAAATGTCTGTGAAGAAGTTGGTGGTAATGCAATGCAATGTCATAGTGAACATTTGTGCCAAGTTATTTTGAAATCCCTTCATTCATAAAGAAGTTATAGCCCGAACAAGTAAATTCAAGTTTTAGTAACTGTGACCTTGACCTTGGACTTACAGGCATGGGTAATGTACGCAACACACCGCCTTGTCATGGTGAACATTTGTGCCAAGTTATGTTGAAAACCCTCCATTCAAAACAAAGTTATAGCCCGGACAAGGAAATTCTATTTTTAGTAACAGTGACCTTGACCTTGGACCTACAGGCATGGACATGGTACACAACTCACCACCTTGTCATGGTGAACATTTCTGCCAAGTTGAAATTACTATATTCCTAATGTAGTTACAACCCTGACAAGAAAATTCTATTTTAGTAACAGTGACCTTGACCTTGGACCTAGGCATGGGCATGGTACGGGACACACCATCTTGTCATGATGAACATTTGTGTCAAGTTATTTTGAAATCAATCTATTCCTAACAAAGTTACAGCCCGGACAAGAGAATTCTATTTTTAGTAACAGTGACCTTGACCTACAGGCATGGGCATGGTACGCGATACACCGCCCTGTCATGGTGAACATTTGTGTCAAGTTATTTTGAAATCCCTCCATTTATAATGAAGTTACAGCCCGGACAAGAAAATTATATTTTTAGTAACAGTGACCTTGACCTTGGACCTTCAGGCTTGGGTATTGTGCGGACACACTGCCTTGTCATAGTGAACATTTGTGCAAAGTTATTTTGAAATCCCTCCATTCATAACAAAGTAACAGCCCGGACAAGAGAATTCTATTTTAAGTAACACTGACCTTGACCTTTGACCTACAGGCATGGGCATGGTACGTGACACATCGCCTGTCATGTTGAACATTTGTGCCAAGTTATTTTGAAATCCCTCCATTCATAACAAAGTAACAGCCCGGACAAGAAAATTCTATTTTTAGTAACAGTGACCTTAACCTTGGACCTAAAGGCTTGGGCATGTATGTGACATACGTCTTGATATGGTGAACAATTATACCAAGTTATTTAAAAATCCAATAAGAAATAACAAAGTTACAGAGCGGACAAGATTTTGCAAGAAAATTCTATTTTTAGTAACAGTGAACTTGACCTTGGACCTACAGTCACGACACACCGCCTTGTTATGGTGAACATTTGTGCCAAGTTATTTTGAAATCCCTCCATTGCAAACAAAGTTAAGGGCAAAGTGTATATTTTTCTTTACACAAAATGTAAGTGAAAAAGGGGCATAATTTGAAAATATTGGAAGCATGGTTATGGGTCTTGTTGGTTATGATGTAGATTTTGATGGTGAAAATATATTTCAAGTTTCAAGGCAGTATCTCAAGTAGTTTTTAAGTTATGGGCAAAATGCACAAAATATAAGAAACAAGATATATTCCTATTAAAACTAATGTAAATGGAAGTATCAAAGGGCCATAACTTCTGAACAGAACATGTAAGAGCAAAACCCCAACATTTTGCACAACAACATATCAGGCCAAGCATTGTGGTAAAGTTTCATCAAATTCCCAGCAGAGGTGTAGGAGGAGTTGCGTTCACAAGATATATTCCTATTAAAACTAATGTAAATGGAATTATAAAAGGGCCATAACTTCTGAACGGAACATGTAAGAGCAAAACCCCACCTTAATGCACAACAACATATCAGGCCAAGCATTGTGGTCAAGTTTCATTAAATTCCCACCAGTAGCGTAGGAGGAGTTGCGTTCACGAGATATAATCCTATTAAAACTAATGTAAATGGAAGTATCAAAGGGCCATAACTTCTGAACAGAACATGTAAGAGCAAAACCCCACCTTTATGCACAACAACATATCAGGCCAAGCATTGTGGTAAAGTTTCATCAAATTCCCAGCAGAGGTGTAGGAGGAGTTGCGTTCACAAGATATATTCCTATTAAAACTAATGTAAATGGAATTATCAAAGGGCCATAACTTCTGAACGGAACATGTAAGAGCAAAGCCCCACCTTTATGCACAACAACATATCAGGCCAAGCATTGTGGTCAAGTTTCATTAAATTCCCACCAGTAGTGTAGTAGGAGTTGCGTTCACGAGATATACTCCTATTAAAACTAATGTAAATGGAATTATCAAAGGGCAATAACTTCTGAACGGAACATGTAAGAGCGAAACCCAACCTTCATGCACAACTACATATCAGGCCAAGCATTGTGGTCAAGTTTCATTTAATTCCGACCAGTAGTGTAGGAGCAGTTGCGTTCACGAGAATATCGGACGGACGGACGGACGGAAGGACGGACGGACGGACAGGAGCAACTCTTAATGCCCGTCGCCATTTCATGGCGGGGGCATAAAAACAAAGCGGTCTATATATAACGTAGATGCAAATATAACCAAGCAACTAAAATATAGATGAAAATTGTATATATTAAAAATAATAGTATATGCGATATTTTCATGCAAATTTAAATATAACTGAGCGGTTTATATTGATGTAAATTGTATAAATTCAAATAATAGTATATGCTATTTATACATGCAGATGTAAATATAAAAAGTAAGCGGTTTACATAGATGAAAATTGTATAAATTAAAAATAATAGTATATGCGATATATGCACGCAAATGTAAATATAACTAAGCGGTATATATATATATAGATGTAAATTGTATAGATTAAAAATAAAAGTATATGCTTTATATGCATGTAGGTGAAAAAATAACTAAGTGGTTTATATAGATGTAAATTGTTTAAATTAAAAATAATGGTGTATGCTATATATACATGTAGGTGTAAACAATATGCGCTATATATAGATGTATAGTGTATAAATTAACAATAATAGTACTCATACATGCTTAAATATTGAACAATATGTACTTACGGTCGTCTCTATTGACGATCTCGATCATGTTCATGGTGTACATCCGGCCTAGATCAACATACCACCATGGTGAAGTGGTCTCTATACTTGCATAAATCTGCCGGGTGTGACCGTTGTTGGCTTCTGCAGCAGTGCC
>JAZAYU010000728.1:0-119444 GCA_038501625.1 Corbicula japonica | reverse complement strand
ACATACATACTTCTCATTTGTGACATTTCAGGAAAAAGTAATTGATGACGTTCATACTTCTCATTTGTGACAAATCAAGAAAAGTAATTGATGACGTACATACTTCTCATTTGTGACATATCAAGAAAAAGTAATTGATGACTTACATACTTCTCATTTGTGACACATCAAGAAAAGTAATTGATGACTTACATACGTCTTATTTGTGACATATCAAGAAAAGTAATTGATGACTTACATACTTCTCATTTGTGACACATCAAGAAAAGTAATTGATGACGTACATACTTCTCATTTGTGACATATCAAGAAAAGTAATTGATGACTTACATACTTCTCATTTGTGACAAATCAAGAAAAGTAATTGATGACGTACATACTTCTCATTTGTGACATACAAGAAAAGTATTTGATGACTTACATACGTCTCATTTGTGACATATCAAGAAAAGTAATTGATGACATACATACTTCTCATTTGTGACATATCAAGAAAAGTAAGTGATGACATACTGACTTCGTTTTTGATATGTCATGATGAGTTTAGTGATGCCGCTGAGTATTCTCTTTAGTTTAAGTTCCTGTTAAGTTTTTATACAATATTATTTATTAGCAACGAAATTTCGTTCTAAAAGAAGTATTTCATTAACCGTTTCTTATTATATAGGACGAGCCGTATCCTTCAAGAAGCTATCATTTGCTAGCCCCGCAGAGGCCGGCACTGCTGCAGAAGCCAACAACGGTCACACCCGGCAGATTTATGCAAGTATAGAGACCACTTCACCATGGTGGTATGTTGATCTAGGCCGGATGTACACCATGAACATGATCGAGATCGTCAATAGAGACGACCGTAAGTACATATTGTTCAAATATTTAAGCATGTATGAGTACTATTATTGTTAATTTATACACTATACATCTATATATAGGCGCATATTGTTTACACCTACATGTATATATAGCATACACCATTATTTTTAATTTAAACAATTTACATCTATATATACCACTTAGTTATTTTTTTCACCTACATGCATATAAAGCATATACTTTTATTTTTAATCTATACAATTTCACATCTATATATATATATATACCGCTTAGTTATATTTACATTTGCGTGCATATATCGCATATACTATTATTTTTAATTTATACAATTTTCATCTATGTAAACCGCTTACTTTTTATGTTTACATCTGCATGTATAAATAGCATATACTATTATTTGAATTTATACAATTTACATCAATATAAACCGCTCAGTTATATTTAAATTTGCATGAAAATATCGCATATACTATTATTTTTAATATATACAATTTTCATCTATATTTTAGTTGCTTGGTTATATTTGCATCTACGTTATATATAGACCGCTTAGTTTTTATGCCCCCGCCATGAAATGGCGACGGGCATTAAGAGTTGCTCCTGTCCGTCCGTCCGTCCTTCCGTCCGTCCGTCCGTCCGTCCTTCCGTCCGTCCGTCCGTCCGATAGTCTCGTGAACGCAACTGCTCCTACACTACTGGTCGGAATTAAATGAAACTTGACCACAATGCTTGGCCTGATATGTAGTTGTGCATGAAGGTTGGGTTTCGCTCTTACATGTTCCGTTCAGAAGTTATTGCCCTTTGATACTTCCATTTACATTAGTTTTAATAGGAGTATATCTCGTGAACGCAACTCCTACTACACTACTGGTGGGAATTTAATGAAACTTGAGCACAATGCTTGGCCTGATATGTTGTTGTGCATAAAGGTGGGGTTTTGCTCTTACATGTTCCGTTCAGAAGTTATGGCCCTTTGATAATTCCATTTACATTAGTTTTAATAGGAATATATCTTGTGAACGCAACTCCTCCTACACCTCTGCTGGGAATTTGATGAAACTTTACCACAATGCTTGGCCTGATATGTTGTTGTGCATAAAGGTGGGGTTTTGCTCTAACATGTTCTGTTCAGAAGTTATGGCCCTTTGATACTTCCATTTTCATTAGTTTTAATAGGAATATATCTTGTTTCTTATATTTTGTGCATTTTGCCCATAACTTAAAAACTACTTGAGATACTGCCTTGAAACTTGAAATATATTTTCACCATCAAAATCTACATCATAACCAACAAGACCCATAACCATGCTTCCAATATTTTCAAATTATGCCCCTTTTTCACTTACATTTTGTGTAAAGAAAAATATACACTTTGCCCTTAACTTTGTTTGCAATGGAGGGATTTCAAAATAACTTGGCACAAATGTTCACCATAACAAGGCGGTGTGTCGTGACTGTAGGTCCAAGGTCAAGGTCACTGTTACTAAAAATAGAATTTTCTTGCAAAATCTTGTCCGCTCTGTAACTTTGTTATTTCTTATTGGATTTTTAAATAACTTGGTATAATTGTTCACCATATCAAGACGGTATGTCACATACATGCCCAAGCCTTTAGGTCCAAGGTTAAGGTCACTGTTACTAAAAATAGAATTTTCTTGTCCGGGCTGTAAGTTTGTTATGAATGGAGGGATTTCAAAATAACTTGGCACAAATGTTCAACATGACAGGCGATGTGTCACGTACCATGCCCATGCCTGTAGGTCAAAGGTCAAGGTCAGTGTTACTTAAAATAGAATTCTCTTGTCCGGGCTGTTACTTTGTTATGAATGGAGGGATTTCAAAATAACTTTGCACAAATGTTCACTATGACAAGGCAGTGTGTCCGCACAATACCCAAGCCTGAAGGTCCAAGGTCAAGGTCACTGTTACTAAAAATATAATTTTCTTGTCCGGGCTGTAACTTCATTATAAATGGAGGGATTTCAAAATAACTTGACACAAATGTTCACCATGACAGGGCGGTGTATCGCGTACCATGCCCATGCCTGTAGGTCAAGGTCACTGTTACTAAAAATAGAATTCTCTTGTCCGGGCTGTAACTTTGTTAGGAATAGATTGATTTCAAAATAACTTGACACAAATGTTCATCATGACAAGATGGTGTGTCCCGTACCATGCCCATGCCTAGGTCCAAGGTCAAGGTCACTGTTACTAAAATAGAATTTTCTTGTCAGGGTTGTAACTACATTAGGAATATAGTAATTTCAAAATAACTTGGCAGAAATGTTCACCATGACAAGGTGGTGAGTTGTGTACCATGTCCATGCCTGTAGGTCCAAGGTCAAGGTCACTGTTACTAAAAATAGAATTTCCTTGTCCGGGCTATAACTTTGTTTTGAATGGAGGGTTTTCAACATAACTTGGCACAAATGTTCACCATGACAAGGCGGTGTGTTGCGTACATTACCCATGCCTGTAAGTCCAAGGTCAAGGTCACAGTTACTAAAACTTGAATTTACTTGTTCGGGCTATAACTTCTTTATGAATGAAGGGATTTCAAAATAACTTGGCACAAATGTTCACTATGACATTGCATTGCATTACCACCAACTTCTTCACAGACATTTCCGTAATGAGAAGACAACAGTGCCACAAATACAAATAATTTACTTGATCATCAAGTTTATGCATATTCTTATAATTACTCACTGTCACAAACATCACTGTCTTTGAAATGCTATTATTCCCATGATTGCACTTTAGTATCTGGAAACGATGCATAGCGGGGGCATCCGTGTCCTATGGACACATTTCTAGTTTATATCCATATCTTCATAGACACTAAATGCAACACTGTAACGCTTAAGTATTCATTTGTCACAGGCGCGTTGTACATTGTGAATTTCTAAAAGCTATTTAATTATTCAGAGCCAAATTCTCAATCTAACTACCTGTAAGTCCTAAGTGTCATACCCCATTGTAGCTACATGTAATATTTACGACGTGATTTCTTACTTTATAGTGCCACATTTCATCATCGGTTTCCAAATCCACATCAGTAACAGCTCGGACTTCTCCAACGCCGAGCTGATCCACGCCGACACCAGCACACAAAACTCGGTGAAATTAGTATTTAGAATCGCAGTGAACTCCATGATGGCGAGATATGTTCGAGTCTCCGTCCCAGGAGACAGAAGGAGGCTTCATGTGAAAGAGATCTCGGTGTTTGGAGGTATATATGCGTGACTTTGTAGCAAACATCAACTTTTACAATTATAATTAATAACCTGCAACATTTAGGTAATGGTTTTCCCTTTCGATGAATTCTGTACACAATACCCAGTCCAATATTTATATATTGTAATATTAGTAGTCGTATGAAAACAACATGGAGAAAACAGTGGATCAGTTATTATTTTTCCATTGAAGGTTGTCCGGACAACTTTTGTGGTCTTGACTGTAACACTTTGTGTTACTGTGCGGAGCGTTTGATCCCCATGAACAACCAGGTGAGCGGAAGGTGTCCAGGGCTATGTGACCGGAACGTCAGAAACGTCGGTGGATATTGTAACACAAGTAAGTCTACCTAATTTCCTAATAATTGTGCCAGAGTTAAGAGTTATTCCGTGTTTGCAACATGACCTTTTGACTTCTAAAAAAGTGAAGATGGCGACAACGTAATTGTGGTTTCAAGATTATCAACAAAGGTGGGCCACAATTAAACATGCTCCCCATGTCTTATTGTTTTTGTCGATTTTTTTGTAAAGGGGTGGGAGTAAAGCTTTATGGAAGTTTAGTCCGCTTCGCTCACCTATCCTTTTTCGTCACAAAGCAGTAGCACATTCAAGCTGAAGCGGATTATTGTATTCTGATGAAACAGATTATTGTATTCTGATGAAGCAGATTATTGTATTCTGATGAAGCAGATTATTGTTACTGGCGAATAAGATTATTGTATTCTGATGAAGCGGATTATTGTGTTCTGATAAAGCAGATTATTGTATTCTGATGAAGCGGATTATTGTATTCTGATGAAGCAGATTACTGTATTCTGGTGAAGCAGATTATTGTATTCTGATAAAGCAGATTACTGTATTCTGGTGAATAAGATTATTGTATTCTCATAAAGCAGATTATTGTATTCTGGTGAAGCAGATTATTGTATTCTGGTGAAGCAGATTATTGTATTCTGATAAAGCAGATTACTGTATTCTGGTGGAGTAGATTATTGTATTCTGATGAAGCAGATTATTGTTTTCTCTTGAAGGATATTTTTGTTTTCTGATGAAGCAGAGTATTGTACCTTGATGTAGCAGATTATTGTATTCTGATGAAGCAGATTATTTTATTCTGATTTTATTTGCTGCAAGCAAAGATTATTTTTATTAGATTTGGCACCTCCGATTTCTGACAATTTTATGAATGACAAATTCGGGAATATGTTAAAATTTGCAAGAAGTGAAATGTGTATATATTGTGCATGTAGCATTTTAGATATTTAAAACTTCGAACTTAATTTCGTTTTCCTGTTCGGAATGTCAAGACGCTGTCACGTGACTCTCATAAGCCAATCCGATGTGCTATTTTGATAACCTTTTCAGCGTTTGTCAATTTCCTCAGAGTTTCGAAAACTCTGTCAGTTATAAGTAAATCATATATCTTTTGAAGGTATTTGTCAAGGGAACACGTATGGTTACCAGTGCAAGTACGACTGTCAGTGTACCAACTCCTGCAACATCTGGTCAGGCTTCTGTATGCCTTCTACTACGTCGTGTCGCAACGGTTTCTTTGGAGACAACTGTCAAGCACGTGAGTATTAACGAAACAAGGTCTGAAGATTATAAAACTGATATTGGAGACCAGTCTCAACTCTCAAGCATCAGACTGGCTGAAATGGAGTCAAGTCTCCATGGAGTCAAGTCTCCGTTTCAGCACATCAGATTCATCAGATTTAATACTGGACTTCTTTCTCAGTTTTATAATCTTGTGACAATAACTTAAATGATAGCATATTTTGTCTTAATCAAAACAACAACTTGACAACAAAAACAACAATACGTTAGTAACCCAAAATCAAAGAGTAACACGAGTATACAGTCCAGAAAATATATTTCAAATTATTAACATGACAAGCCCTCCCCCCTTCCGAGATCATAAAACTATATAAACACTTACATTTTACATCGGTCAGACCGGTGTGTTTTCATAAGTGTATGCAAGGTATGTTCTTTTTTATTTGCATCAATCTTTGCAAAAGTTACTTTTGCTGATATTTTCGGTATTTGGAATTGATGCAAATGCTTGTACCTGTAAAGTTCATACATATTTTTCAGAACAGTGTCAATAATCAAAATTATGACATGGTCCATTTTTTTCTTTGAAAATAACCCATCTTTTTAATGAAAAATTGTTGTAAAGTTTAAGCACTAACCCCCACTCCCCCAAGAAGCATGTTTTTCTCTTCTTCATAGGTATAGATTTTCGGGTTGACATGTTGTTAAACAAATGCAACTAAATGCTTTGTCCTATGTCGGCAATGATTATTTCCTGAAATTTGTCATTTTTACCATTTGTATCAATTTACAATGGCATGAACACCTTAGAAAATGCTGAACTTGTACTATTCTATTTCAGACAACACGATAGCAGGCTCTAGTTCCGCCCTGCAAGGTTCTGGATCCGAATATTACGCGGCATCGAGCACAGTGGACGGGTCGGTAAATACGTGCTCTCCACAGCTGTCTGGCACCGCCTCTTCCTGGTTCATACAATTAACGGGTGCACAAGCGGTGGATCAAGTCCTGATTTACGTTAATGGTAACCGAAATGTAGAATTATTTCTGATAATTCTGTGGTATCTAATTATCCCTGACTCATTTCATGTTTTGACAGAACAACGATCACAATGAAAAGATCCTGTCATTATGCTGTTATTTACACATAATAGATTCCATTTTCATATAAATCCAATGTTAATAAAAGCAGAAATTTCGTAGTATAACATGGTATTTTTTTTAAACGTTGAATTACTCATGGACAATATACATGTGATGTCTTAAGCTGGTTGCCTACTCATACACATATATACTCATGGACAAAAGTCGTGTCCGGTATGAAATTTTTATCGCACACTCATAAATTTGGTATCGTTGGAAAGAAGACATTTATATGTATTCAAATAAAAAATAAATTTTGGAATTTGAGCCAGTACTGCCGGTAGAGTAATGTATTGAAACTTGTCCATTAGGATAGTTGGGGTTAGACTGGCATACAAGTGCATCGCTTTAAAATGTGAAAACTTGACCCATATCCACAGAAATGGTAAAGTACTTCTCAACCATTGATCGAGCTTCTTGTACCCCTTAAGGTAGTTCGCTGGTTTTCTTGCGCATGCACCAATCATCATAAAGTGCCAAGTTGTCACAAAAGTAACAAAGTCGTTAATTTGAAAATTTTGTTCTGATCAGTACACAAGAGCAATAAAAGTCAGCAATAATGTTTATTAGCTTACTAATAAACTCATCTAATGTGTTGCTATCTACAAATGTATTCCGTAGAAATCTACACTAGAGAATTGTTCTGTTTGCAGAGAACGCCACCGGATATGGTTTAGATGTAGCCGTTGAAAATGGACTAACGTCTTCTATATGCACAGTTGACCGGCTTGGAACTCAGGGTCGTTTCTTGGGGCGCTGTAAAAACCAGCCCGCAACTCACGTTCGAATCTCCACCCGTAGTTCCATGCAGATCTGCGAAGTTGCTGTGTTAGGTAATGGCAAACATTACATTGAAATGAAATATAAAGCATTAAAATGCATATTTTACGTAAACAGCGATTATATTTTATACTACGTTTACCCGTCCGTCAAAACAATATCTACGATGCTCTAAAGATTAATACCAACGTAGACCACGATGAGCGTCTTATCAGGGTCTACACTGTTCGCTTTTCAGGTAATACGTTCAAGTATGCATAATAACTTTTTATTGATACGAACAATAAATGGACTGGATGTGTTAGATAATTAATCAGTAATTAAAAATGTTTTACTATATGGTTTACAGAATGCAGTGATGGAACTTACGGTCCGCTGTGTGAAAAGGCATGTATGTGCGCGGGAGGAGCTCTGTGCGATCCATACACCGGGATATGCCCAGTGGGAGGATGCGAGTCCGGCTATCAGGGGAAAACTTGCTCAGAAGGTTTGTTCATCAGCGACCATTTCATATTGAAGAGAAATAAAATCTTCCAGATGAAAACCGTAATTTAATACTTTTAAACGTGTGTTGTTTTTTGTCTTTGTTTTTATAACATGATGGTTACGTAGACCATTTCAACGTTTTGTCTGTTTTTTTTTTTTTTTCAAGCACCGACTCTTTAATTTGATCCTTTTTATTTCTTTCAAACAAATAAGAGATGTCGTATTTTTTCAGAGTGTCGAAACGGGTTTTACGGCAATAATTGTACGTCGGCGTGCGGCAAGTGTAATGGTGGGTCTACGTGCGATATATTCACCGGAGAATGTCAAAAACCCTGTCAGCCTGGCTGGATGGGCGGCCGCTGTGACGTGGGTACGTAAAACTTGCACATGTAATTTCGCTAATACTTTCCAAGGGACGCACACCGACACTAAGTGTTTATTAATGTACACAAATAGAACGAAAACTAAATTATGAAAAATGATCTATGCAATTTTGTTTATTGTAAAAATAGTTAATAAAACAAGTTTGCTTATGCGCTAAGAATCAAAGGTCGTAAATCGCCCTATGTCTGTCCATTAAGCAGAATAAATCGTGTATTATTTTTAACTTGAAGAATGCAGGAACGGAACGTATGGCGCAGACTGCTTGGAGCAATGTGGGTACTGTTTTAACGGCGAACCTTGTGATAAGGAGACTGGGGTGTGTCCTGAAGGCTGTGACCAGGGATACTTCGAGAACAACTGTAAAACAGGTGGGTACAATGCGACCGAGTATGGCCTATGGCTGAGTTGAGGGATACTTGAGGAAAAATGTAAAACGTGTAGGTACAGTTCGACGGAGTATGTCGGCTGAGTTCAGGGTTACTTTGAGGACAGCTGTAAAATTAGGTAGGTACAACCTGACTGGTGTGCTTTGACGGCTGTGAATTGGATATTTAGAGGACAACTGAAAAAGAAGTGAGCATAATTCGACAGAGTATGCGTTTATAGCTTTATATAGGAATACTTTGAAAACTTCTAAAAGACATGTGGGTGCGTCCAGGCTGTGCCTTGACGGGATATTTTGGTGATAACTGTAAAACAGGTCGTCGATGTTTGACTGGATGAGTATTGAAGGCTTTTAATGATACCTTAAGGACAGCGGTACAACAGATGGATACTTTGGCTGTTTTAGATCTGTTTTGAAAGTCTATTTAACCCCTGTGGTCACGAGAAGACCCAGAATGTCAAAACAGCTATGAATTTCGTTTTAAATTTCACACATGAGTCATTCTTCCTTTGAATGAAAAGGTGTGAGAACGTCAGAAAAGTGACTTTTTGATACGTATAATATAGTTATTGTTTATTTAAAAATCGGACGAAACATGAATTATGTCATAAATAATTACCATTATATTTTAATTTCAGTGTGTGAGGAGGGTATGTTTGGTTACAACTGTAATGAGACGTGTGGGGAATGTAACAATGACGAGTTCTGCATGCCCGTTGATGGGAAGTGTGAATCCGGCTGTGTGGTGGGAAAGGTACCACCAACATGCGTAGAAGGTACCATATACTTTCCTTTCTATTTATGTGAATAGCTTTGGTCGGATTGTAGTTAATTCCCGATCTCGAGAAATACTTTTGCTGTGCACTTGTTTTAAGATACTTATTTTACAATCCGGAGGTTATTCCATAAAGCGCGAAATACTTTCAACAAGGGTCAAAATTGAGCTCTTTACATGTACCTTATAAAATTCATCTTCTTTATTAGGAGCACCCCGACCACATGACCATAAGCTTTTTTTCATGTACATTAAAAAACCCTCGTTAAAACCAACCTGAAATAAAGACTACCCCTCTAATATGATAATTATTTCAGTGTCGCTTATACATGTAACAGTTTTGCAATATTTTCTACCATGGTTTTACGACCACCTCACTATTACATGTAAGACCACTATTGCCAAGTCCCTGAGGTGGTCTTCATAGATTGGGTTTCACTGTAAAATTATTGATTATAACCATTGGTATTGTCATGTGCAAGATTGGATTATTCGCAAATCCACTACGATATGCTTTTTCGTATACAGATTGTCCGCACGGCTACTTTGGCCAGGACTGTACGAAGCTCTGCGGGTCCTGTAGACACAACAACACATGTAACCGAACCACTGGGGTCTGTGAAGATGGCTGCGGGGACGGTGTCTTCGTATTGCGCCAAAACAATATGTGCACTGATGGTAACTATTTACTTATATACTTTTTCAATATACTCGTTTATCAAGTGCAAAAGGAAGAGATAGTGAGGTCTGGCCACGCTAATATAAAACATATTTCATGCTTAACGTTTTTTAAAAATGAATATTTGATAAAAATCATTTCCTTTCCTTATCTAAATTAATGTGAATATAGACATAATTGATATTTATTATATATTTTATTTTTATTAATTGATAATGATTTTCTTATTTATGAAGGAAAGAGATAATTACGGGGCCTAATTTTCTTCCTGGAATTGTTATGAATAATTTTTAGTTTCGATTGCAAAATGATTCCTCAAAAATGGTTTATCAAAACGCAGTCATGATTACGACACCTTTTGATCTCCAAACCTAAGGCCATGCACTTCGCAATAAAACAATTAAACCATGTCCTTTATGTAGAATGTCCCTTGGGAAGGTATGGATACAATTGTAGTGAGTCATGCCGAGAAGATACATGTGCCGGAAGTGACGCATGTGACCCTGTCACGGGAGCATGTCTAGCTGGATGTCTCCACCCAGGCTACATGGCTCCAGATTGCTCTGAAGGTACGGCTTTTTAGAAAAATACCAACATATCACATGTATATGGTGAACCGATGTTTTGACGGTAAAATACCGACATGTCTGTCGGAGTGACTGTGGTTTGCGTTTTTTTTTTATTCAAACGCTCATAACTTGGCTACATGTAATAACTTAATATATAACAATATTTGCTAACTTTTATTCATCTTCACTTTGTTTTCTCTGAAATGCCCTGATTACAAACCTTACTAAGAACCTATCAAAGATTTTTACTTGCATTTCTTTATTTCTATATATTTGATTCTGTCAAATACACCGTTTAAATGTTTTATTCATCCACGAGTTAAAATGTATCTTACAATCTTGACATCCGTTTGCAGATTGTTGGGATGGCACATTTGGTCTTGACTGCGGTGTTAAGTGCGGTTACTGTAAGAACCGAGCAGCGTGTAATAAGACAACTGGGCATTGTCCGGCAGGTTGTGATAGCGGCTACGCTGGGCCACAATGCCTGGACGAAGGTTTGTATCATACTGAATTGCCGAATTCAAAATATTTTACATACATTGATTTTAACTTAAACTAGCGCAAATTCTATCGACTTCAAATGTTATTATATGGACCTTAAAGTTTAAGTTTAGACACGTGATTATATGGCACATCAGTTTTTAAAGAAATTAATTTTTGTCCCTTTCTTTTTTTTCAATTTCCGGCCATATTATGTACTTATTAAGGCCTTGTGTAGCCGTTCCTTTCGAAGATAAGAATTTGGGAGTTAAAGTTGTCTTATTGTAAAATTTATATTCCCATCCAATTAGTTATTTTATCTTTAAACATAACCAAAATCATAAAGTGTATATAGAAAACAACCCAATCTCTTACATTTTCAGACCCTCAGTTGGCGGCAGTCAGTATTGTTGTATTGGTGTTCGGATGTTTGCTAGCAGTTGCTGGACTGATAGGGATTGCCATAGGATTTTGGATCTATAAAAAGTATATTAATTCTCTATAGTTACTCTTGTAACCTTAATTATCGCTAATTAAACTGCTGTATTCTTCACAGGTCTACCAAGAATTGTCATATCTGATTATACATTTTATTTAATTTTACTAGGGCCCAAGATCATAAAACTAAGTTTTGAGATCAGTCTCAAATCTCAAGGGTCTGATTGGCTGAAATGGCGACTGGTCGCAATTTCAGCCAATCATATGCTTGAGATTTGAGACTGATCTCCAGATTTAGTTTTATGATCTTGGGCACAGAAACAACTTTAACACCACTTGCACAGACGGAGTTAGAACTTTAAATTTGTCTAGTATCTTTGGCACTTCAAATGTATATATTACACATAGAGTAAATAATTAAACTAAAAATCCGTGGAAGTAGGTGGCGCTCTAAATAGCCTTTTTTAGAGATACAATAATGTGACGCATTAAATGTCAATCTTAGGGATATGAGTATGTAACGCATTAAATGGTCTACTTTAGGGGTACTCCACCATGGGTCAGTTTCCAAAGAAGACGAAGAAAGGACGGCCAAGAAAAAGATGAAAAGGCCCCAAGAAGCCTTTCCATTGTCTCAAGGGTGTATGAAAACAACATCACATCAGAATCTGGTGAGTTTGTAGATCTGCTCCCTTAACCCTTTCCCAATTCTCTCTCTCTCTCTCTCTCTCTCTCTCTCTCTCTCTCTCTCTCTCTCTCTCTCTCTCTCTCCTGCTGTTCGTCTTTGTCATTTAAATGTGTTCTAGAGTATCACATACAACCTGCCTAAATTATAGCTACTACTACTAGTATTTGATTTAATTTTGATTTTATTTGAGAGTTACTTTATAAAATGGTAACAAGGTATCTCTTAGTGGTGTGGTCTTAATCTCTGTTTATTCATAATATTTCATATCGTTCGGACTTGCTAATGCGACATGCCGGAGACGGGACTTAACGTTCTTATCGAAGTTTTATTGTTTTTATATTTGTGCAGAACCAGAAAAGTTAAAGCGCACAAACTCGAATGCCAGCAACTACAAGCTATCAATGACCAAACCGAAGGGAACAATTTCCTTGGACGATCTCTGGGATTATGTTCAAGATAAAAAGATATCCACACCGGAACTGACACAACAATTCAAGGTACACGTGCAGTCTGTTGCAGTACAGCAACGGGGATAAACATTCTCCTTTTTTATCAACGGAATGCACCACTAATTCATTTAGGTATCTTAAATTTACTAAATCCAGCAGTGATCTCTAAAATTGCATAATTGGTCATTGGTACATAATTTAAGTTTTCTTTCAGTTTATTAAATGACTTGTTTACTATTCACTTGACGTTATTGTAAATATCCCTATTGACATCACTCAGGGTAAAGTCATCGTTAACAATGGTGGCGTTTTATTGAATCAATGCACTGCTCGTTGGTACATAAGGTTGAGTATGATCATATGACTTTCTCATGTTATGATCAACAGGATCTGCCCGTTGGACTGATACATCCATGTGAAGCAGCTAAGAAGGCACAAAATCTACGCAAAAACAGATACAAGGAAATATTCGCATGTAAGCATCTTCCTAATCAGCTACACAGACACCTGTTTAGAGGTCCTTTTCTGGCCAGTATGTCAGTAGAGCTATATACATGTAGGCTTAAAACATAGCTCTAGTATCACGTGTGGTCAATTCCATCTAATAAATGAGCGATCTGTATCATGAGATGCAACTTCAATCACCCAGAACACAAAATAGCCTCGTTTTCGAAAAAAAAAATTCTTGTTATATTAAATAACTCCATGGTTATGTTATGTATGAACTGTTATTTTTTTGAAAACTGGGATATTTTGTGTTCTAAGTGATTGTAGTTGTATCTCGTGCTGTAGATCATCCGTTTATTTCCTGAAATTGCCCACTTTTGGATCTAGAGCCCTGTAAACCTATATATAGACCTATATAGCTCTATAGGCATATAGGGCCAGCAAAGGACCCCTAAACAAGTGTCTGTGATCAGCTTCAACTCTACAATTCACTTTCATCGTAAGCTTCGACAGTTTGTTGTCTTGGTTTAAAATGATCAAAATTAAATATATATTGTATTGTAGTGTTTACTGAGAGAGAAACTCACATGGCTTATTGCAATATATTCTTATTCGTCTAGGGCCCAAGATCATAAAACTTAGTTTTGAGATCAGTCTCAAATCTCAAGGATCTGATTGGCTGAAATGGCGACTTGTCGCCATTTCAGCCAATCAGATGCTTGAGATTTGAGACTGATCTCCAGATTTAGTTTTATGATCTTGGGCACAGGTATTTCTTTGTTTAGTAAATAAATGGGGTTTCCCATTACAAAACATGAATTTTGTAATCGGTATGCATGTAATGTGTGACTTTCGTCTTGCTTAGATGACCACTCCCGGGTAAAGCTAGATGTGCTGACAGAGGAGTCTGGAAACGACTACGTTAATGCCTGCTATATAAGCGTGAGTATTTTATTAGACTTTTAGTTGCAACAAACATTGTTTTTCATTTTAAAACGTTTCCCATAAGTATACGTGTTCTAAAGACTTGGCTTATCTATGTCCATAATAGTCAGAACAGGTTTTGTAGATCGTTATTAAAGTTCACAAAATAATTATAAACGACTTATTTCTCAAGTCATAATTAAATTGGATCGTTTGAATAAAGAATACTTATTGTTTATGACAAAATTAGTTCTAAATCAAACTTTTAATCAGTTTTGGCGAATACAGCTCAACCAGTGCCCAAGATCATAAAACTAAATCTGGAGATCAGTCTCAAATCTCAAGCATCTGATTGGCTGAAATAGCGACAAGTCGCCATTTCAGCCAATCAGATCCTTGAGATTTGAGACTGATCTCAAAACTTAGTTTTATGATCTTGGGCACAGGAACTTGCAGAAGGAGCCAATCATACCTGAAACACTCACATCTATATTAAATTGTATTGGTCTGATTTTCTATTGTTTGTTTGTCTCATTTCAGGGATATAATCGTCCGCATATGTACATAGCAGCACAGGGTAGGTAGCATTTTTTATCGACTAACTTAGATCTATTTGCATTTAATTTATTTTCAATAGCATTTCGTACTTTCAAACATATGCATTTGTGTTTGCACTCATAGGCTTATATACCTTTTTGAAAAATGATATTACCCT
Source organism: Corbicula japonica (assembly GCA_038501625.1). Taxonomy (NCBI): domain Eukaryota; kingdom Metazoa; phylum Mollusca; class Bivalvia; order Venerida; family Cyrenidae; genus Corbicula; species Corbicula japonica. Next base: position 104,472 of record JAZAYU010000728.1, on the reverse strand, counting down.
ATGCACCAGGGATACGGCTTTTATTCTATGTGAGACTAGGGCTGAAGGTTATAAAACTGAGCATGGAAACCATTCTCAAATCTCAAGCTTCTGATTAGCTGAAATGGTGACCAGTCGCCATTTCAGCCAATCAGATGCTTGAGATTTGAGACCAGTCGCCATTTCAGCCAATCAGATGCTAGAGATTTGAGACTGGTTTCCATGCTCTGTTTCATAACCTTGGGTGCAGATGTAGATTCCGATCAGTCTTGCACGTCCATGCAGTCTGTCTAGAACTTACACTATTCACTTCTTGGTCTGAAATAACCTAATAAATATTCAGGCGAACAGAATTCATCATATCAGTCGTCGCTGTTTGCTTCTTTTTCTATATTAACCTTCTAAATTTAATACGAACAATGTAGATCATGGTCATACTGCACCGATTTGCCAGCTAATCTGTGTATTTACAAGTACACACTGTATATAACCGGGTTATTCCTGAATTCAGGATTCTGTGTGTCTAAAATGGTTAATTTTCTTTATTTTCCCTATATAAATTGGCAACTTTTCAGGATTTCAGGATTTTCAGAATTTCTAACTTTCACCCCTGTAACCCGTATCTATGTGTAAAGGAATAATATGCAATTTATTGCATTGTTATAATTTATTTGAATGTCAATGGAGGAAATCGTCTTTCGCCTACTCGTTTTCTTAATTGTTTTTAAAAGAGTAAAAAGATTGAAATGTTGGCAGGAGATTTGTTACCACTAAAACCCTAAGTATGTTTCCAACAGGTCCAACTGAAGAGTTTGTGTGCGATTTCTGGAGGATGATTTGGCAGAAGCGGTGCAGAAAAATCGTCATGCTCACAAGACTTGTTGAACACAATAAAGTAATACCATCTGTTTTCTATTTTCTTAAGCGGTTAATCATTCTTTAGTATGTTGCGAAATAAATATTGCCACGATAATTTAATGTATGCTTTTCTATCTTTGAAGTTTGAAAGCTTCATCGTAGCGTTGTCTGTCATTTCTACCACAGACACAGATGACACTGCCGTCAGTTTCTGTGAAATAGAGATTAAGACCGGGGATCGTTGAGTTTGTGAAATTTACTCGCCGGGGCATTCTACATTTTGTACTCATAAACTCAATTAATCGGTTTTTATATGATTAGACCTTCTCAAACGGAACGAGTGTAAATGTTAATAATGATCTAAACAGCAATTGTGGCATTTGTAACTTTACGCGAATAAGGCTCGGTTTGGAGGTTTCTCCATCGTTTTTGTATGATTGCAGGTGAAGTGCTGTCAGTATTGGCCGGACGATGGAATGAAGCAGTACGGAACATTGTTCGTGGAATTCAAGGAAGCAGACACATATGCTGATTTCACCATAAGAACCTTTAGCATCTATATGGTACATGTCGTAATAAAGTTTATGTGTGCAGTAATCAACAGAAACACAACTTATTTCATCTGATGTTAATCTTTCTTAATATGTTAAAGATATATACCTTTACATTCACACTAAGAACAATTTATTAGTTGCTATGGTAACATGATTTATGATAAGAAGTTGACAAATTTCTATATATTCATTTATGCTCTTTACATCATTAATATAACTTTTTTATATCAGTCAAAATGTGATAAAATTAGGTTATTTGCGCAATCATAATCGTCACCTGGCAAGTTTTCCCAGACAGAAACATAATGTGCACATATTTGTAGAACCCCAAAAAAAAGCAGAAAAACTTATGGCAGCGGTGGGATTCGAACCCACGCCTCCGAAGAGACTGGTGCCTTAAACCAGCGCCTTAGACCGCTCGGCCACGCTACCTCGATGAAGAACAGATCGATATAGTCAAACAGTATTTAAACGGTGTCATTGTTATACGGAAATCACCGAAGGGTTAACGGAAATTTCCGTACAATAATGTGCATGATTATTCGCATTTTTACTGTGGAAGGTGTTAATTAAGTAGTATAACATGTGTGTTATGTTAGAGTTTTACATTTTTGGTTAAACTTCATTAATTGTTAAAGACATATAAAACCTTTAAATAAACCGTGAAACTATTCTCGATTTCATTAGGAGATTTCAATATGTTGTATTTTTTGCTCCCCAATTGTCATGTGGCCGTTTAGCTCAGTTGGTTAGAGCGTCGTGCTAATAACGCGAATGTCGTGGGTTCGATCCCCACAATGGCCAAAAGTTTTTTTTTCGCTCTTATCTTATCCGAGATATGCTTGTAGGAAGGAAAGGAGACGCGAGAAATCCGGCAGTTTCATTTTGAGTCATGGGCCGACCGTCACGTTCCTGAATATGCATCATCTCTAGTACATTTCTGGACTGCGGTTCGCACTACAGACCTGAAGGACAACGTACCAATCCTCGTACACTGCAGGTGAGGCAGCAGTTAAAACTGTCCAAATTTGGATTCAAGGGGATCGTTGAGTTCATAAAGTTGGTGAGCTTCTTTTCAAAAGAATAATAAGAAACCGAAAGAAAACACATCAAAGATGGCTTTAAATAACTGTCTGATTGTTTGTTCTCAAAGTTTTCCCGGGTGAATCAGTATCCATAATCCATAAAATAAAACCCCACAGACCATGTTTAAATCATAATTATAACGTATTTAAATAGACGATAAAAGTCCCCCAAAGCTATGCATGCGGGATGATCGATGAAACCTTTTGAAGGTAACGGTGTAAAGGTTTCCTAACAGGTACTAATGATTTAAATGTATGCCTTTCAGTGCCGGTATAGGTCGGACGGGCACTTTTCTAGCGTTGGATTATCTCATAGAACAGGCGAATGCCGAGGGCTACGTCAACGTGTTCCAGTGTATCCAAAATCTCCGTCATCAAAGGGTTAACATGGTCCAAAATCAGGTAGAATATACATAACTTTATTTAATTTAATATAAAGAATTTGCTTTTATTGTTTAATGTTAACATATACGTGACCAATAACAAAAAAAATGGGGAAAAGCTCTGAAAATACTCCGGTATTCAATACAGTTACCCTGAAATTACACGACATTCGGGTCTTAATGAGAGTACTGAATATTCAAATTAATTTTAATTTTGCTTTAAAAATAGTCTTTATAATTATGTAAATGCATATCTTTCAGGACCAGTACGTGTTCCTGCACGAAGCGTTGGTGGAGGCGCTATTTTGTCCAAGCTCAGCTACGCCCTGCGACATTTTCTATTCAAATTACAAGAAGAATCTGAACGTCGATCCGAAAACACAGAAATGCTCGCTAGAACAAGAGTTCGAGGTATATCATACATCAAAATATGCAATGAAGTGGTAAAGCATATGTCAGATAGTGTCAGATACGATCTATTCCCTCGAGGGTACCGCTGCTGGACACTATAACTATGTGATCTCAAAACTGATATTTCTTATCAGTTACTGACAAATTACTGATATAAACGCATCCATATTATTTGATGTGCATATTCTAAATTTGTCTCGGTATTTTAGGTCAGATATATTTGACGTCTTAAAGAAATGCTGATTTTCCTCCGTGGTCATGTCTTCAAATATATTCAATATTAAGTTAATTGTATATAATCATTGAACTGGAAAGCCTTTGTACCTTCTGATTATTACGTTTATTGAATTTTGCACTCAAGCGCCAAGTATCAAATAAGACTGAGACTCGAGACAAGATGAAACAACTGACTGGACTGATTGAATGTGGGCTCAGTCTCCAAATAAATTAATCACAAGTCAGAGATTTAAGGCTGGTTTTCTGATTGTGGACAGATGTTTGAGTATGAGTTATTTAACATTACCTTCAGTTTAATGTAATATAATAACTGCTTTAAAGTTGCAAATGTTGACACATTTATTTTCATTTACAGAAACTTCAGTTTATCACCAAGTTTCACGACAGTCAGCAGTCCAGTTTTTATAACAACAATGACTACAAGGCCGCTAACAATAGTGCTAACAAGGAGAAAAACCGCTCCTCCCATATCCTTCCGAGTAAGTTCTGTCACAATATGTCTTGGAACCAATAATCGTCACATGGAGAAAAACACGCTCCTCACATTTTGTTTTATCAAGTATCTGTAAGATTTTGCTTACACTTTGAGTTCGGTGAGAACCTATCGCGTATATGTAGTCTGATTTAGGTATCATCTATTCTACTATTTAAGCAATTACGGAAAAACATAGATGTTGCACTGCAGTGTCGGGTGCAAGATTTCTAGAAAGGGCTTCGTCAAGGGCAGTCTTGGGCTAGCTAGATTATACATTTCCAACTTTCTGGCCAAAATTTCAGTGAACATTAAATATTCCTGGCAAAAAGGGATTCAAGAAACCCTACTTATCCACCTCTGGAGCCGACCCTGCAATTACATGTTCAACACCGTATTTTCCGAATGTTTCAGGTGACATGCACCGTCCTTGGTTGACCACCCGAGTATACGACAGAAATGACTACATAAATGCTGTTTACCTTCCAGTAAGTACACGTCCCAAAGTTATAAAACTGAGAGTGGAAACTAGTATCAAATCTCAAGCATCTGATCGCACAGAATCGCAAAAATCATTAATAACAAAATTTAGAAATGAGTTTTAATGTGCATTATCTTTATAATATATTAGTAAGAAATAAAAGGGATAGGCATACGAGAACTCCATATGGTCCTTGCGCACATCGCGGTCCGGAGTTCAAATACTTATTTACCTATACAGTGAAACCACTCTGTTAAGACCACCTCAAAGTGGTCTTATTTTTGAGGTAGAAAATAGTGAAAAATTAATTAAAAGAACATGGAAATAGTGGACTTATTTTCGAGGTGATCTTAAATTCGGAGTTGTCTTCATTAGAGGATTTACTGTAAATTATTTCTGATTTTATTAATAAAAGTTGCCTTTTTAATATAAAGCATTCACGTAACAGTTGTGACACTGAATTATCGCTTGTTTCAGTCTCACCGTGAGGACAAGATGTTCCTGCTTACACAGAACCCCTTACCGGACACCATAGTGGACTTCTGGAGGATGGTGTACGAGAACAAAGTCTCAACGATCGTAAACCTTGATCATATCAAGATCCCCGTAAGTAAGAGCTTACGTTAACGTTAGCTGAAAGAACGCTAATAGTCACAAGTGCGCCGGACGGACTGACGCCAGGGCAGACGATGTAGATGTAGATCCGTCACATAATTATGTTTTTGTTAATGAAAGAAACTGGGTTAATCCTGAAATGCCGGTCTTTTCATATAAAATATGCCGATTAAATAAATGTTTATACTAGATGCATAGGGTACATAATTTAATAATATTTTCTCAATTTTTTTCAGTCTGAAGTCTACTGGCCACGGGAAGAGGAGACGCTTACATTTATTCCGTTCACCTTACACCACATAGGGGAAGTTGACCACGTATCGTTTATAGAACGCAGTATCCGACTGCAGAATGCCGAAGAGGTTAGTCCACTGTGGTCTGCATTGTCAAGTCGGATAACCACTCATTTATACGACTTGCGATCATCAAGAGTTATTCTTAAGCAACACTTTCATGTCAGTTATAAAATATATGAGGCACGTGTTGTTGGAATTAAAGTACCTTAGTAACCGTACACAAGTATATGTAAGTCAGAGAGACTACTTAATGAAAGGTGTAGTCCGTGTTCAGTCTGAGACTTAGAGGTCTGTACATGCGAATAGCAATTGACAGTACTTAGCTTCACAAATTTACCATGTTTACCATTTATTCCACATACACGTGTTCTATCGCGTGTGGGACCAGTGTAGATCCTGATCTGTCCCCACACCCGCGCCCTCTGCTTTGGATCAAAACATACTGCTTCTTGGTCAGAAATAACAATCTAACAGCGAACCTAATCAGAGAGCACGGCCAGCTGATCGGTATCTTCACGGCTTACCCACAGAGAGCACGGCCAGCTGATCGGTATCTTCACGGCTTACCCATGAATTACAAATTGCATCTTTGGAGATTAAGGGTCCAAGCTTGAAGGTTATAAAGCTGAGCATGGAAACCAGTCTCAAATCTCAAGCATCTGATTGGCTGAAATGGCGACTGGTCGCCATTTCAGCCAATCAGATGCTTGAGATTTGAGACTGGTTTCCAAACTCAGTTTTATAACCTTCAGTCCAAGTCTCGCGTGTAAACAATATTTTAAATGTATCTGCTTTTCACTAACTTCAGCCACATGAAAAGGGACGGATTATCAAACTTTACCTGTGCAGGTTTTGGATGAGCGAGGACCGTGTTCCAGTAGGCGGGGAATCCAGCATTTTATCGCTTTATGAACAGGTGAAAATGTGGCAACAAACAAGCGGAAATCAGCCGGTTGTCGTACATTGCTTGTAAGTAAAATAATTTGACCGAAATAAATATTAAAAATTACTTATTAAAATGCAAAAATGAAATCTTCTTTATTTGATTAGAAAGCTATTAGTGCATGATCTTTCAGGGCCCAAAATTAACAAAAACTAAGGTTGGATACCAGTCTTAAATCTCAAGCATCTGATAGCTGAACTGGAGACCAGTCTCTATCATAGCCAATCACATGCATGAGATTTGAGACTGGCCTCGAGTTGTTTTTTTTATATTGAGCATAGATGAATCATAAACGATTGGGTGAATGCAAAGCGCCAGCTAGAACAGTTATTTATGTCTTGTTTTTAAAACAATTCAAAAACGGAAAATGTTTTACTCTAGGGTCTGCTATCCTAGAAACTACCTTTATTCAATAATTAAGATTGACTTATTGAACGTGTAATTAATTTTGGTTGCTTTAGGAATGGTGCCACAAAGAGCGGATTGTTCTGTGTTGTGATGTCGACGTTGGAACGTTTACGTAAAGAACGTGACGTTGCTCTTCAGCAGACGATAAAACAGATGCGTGTCCGAAGGCACCAGATCGTTCCAACATTTGTGAGCATTTCTGTTATTTCTATCCTCGCAAACATGTTACATGTAGAATGAAATATATTGTGAGTCTTGGTCATCCAGATATCACGTTAAAACGTTTTGTTTATAATCACATTATTCAGTTTCTGTTTTAACAGTGCTTTATGTACATGGTGAAGTCTTCAATGATAAAGTAAGTGGAACATGAACAAGCAGGGGCGTTTTAAGAGCATAGTTTTGTTGTTGTTGTGTTTCGTTAATATGCTTTTTGTCGCATTGGTATCGTTATTTTTTAAATGTGTCTTTTTTTCTTTTCATTTTCAGGAACAGTACAAGTTTTGTCACGATATTTTAGTGGAGTACATGAAGGGTGTTGACGGGCTCTCAAATTTCTACATCTAAGAAAGATACTTACGTGTAAATGCTGGAATATATTGTTTGCATTTTTGTTTCTGTTCATTCAAATGTATACATGTACGTTTTTATTTCGATATTGATATTGATTTGTATATATTTACACATGTACTATTTTGTTTTTCATGTTTACTATTTACATTGAATTGTTTCATTTTTTAGTTAATTGTATTTTTCTTGTTGATGATTTGTTTTACCCAACGACCGGAAACCCGGGCTATATTAACACATGCACTATTTTATTTAATCTTTATTTTGCTATTGATATTAAATTGTTTGATTTTTTGCGCCCGACGACCTTTAACGCGGACTTTCAACACCTTTACTAATTTCTTTAATCTGTTTTTCTAACTAGTATTTTTTCTCTAAAAGAAAAACAAGGTCTTTCTTAAAGAAAAACGCAGTCGTACATGCAATGATGCATGTTCATGCACCGTTTATAATCTAATTGCAATTCAACATTTGATACATGTTACTGTCATCTTAATGTTTTAGCTTATTCGAATCCTTAACGGCATAAACATCTCGGTTCATTCATAAATCACTAAGTCACAGCGAACAATATGCAAATTACTTATGAAATAAAAAATGTTTGTGTCGCAGGTGACCGACTAATATAGGATATATAGATATATTAAAGGGAAATAATAAAAATATTAAAGTTTGATAATAAACGAACAATTTAAAATGAGGTGAAATACAGTTATTGATTTTAAAATTAAATAATTAATATTTTAAATAAATGCTTAATAATTTGGTAATATTGAAGTCTTAACGAAATAATATCTTGCTTTGAAGTTTCAATTTATAAACTTGTATAATAAATGATTGATGGAGAGAACGATTAATTCGATCAGATTTCACTAGCGTATATATCTATATAAATCATCATGATAATGTTCTGGAATTTACAGCTTTAAGAGGTATAATTAACTTACGACCGATTTTTAATTGTAAATCTAATATGTGCGAATGCACGGTTATAGTGTTCATTAAAATACATATATATTTTTTCGTTTTGCATAATAAATATATTTATTTTTATACGAGTGTGTTTCTATGCATTCCCCGTGAAAGAAATCCAACGTCGTATGTAATTATACTATTCATCTGAGTATGCATATAACGGGCAAAATGAAAAAGTTTCTGTGTCTGACAACGTCTCCCTTGAGATCTGACTGGGAAGAGGTGAAGATACAGAGAATAATTACATATTACAATAGCATGTACGAGTTGTATTTTTTGTGTGGGCGGTTTACAATACAACGAAAGTGTGCATCCGGAACCCTAGCTGATTGCAAGAAAAGAGACTTCCTCCTTCCGGGTTCTTAAACTTTCCTGGCGTACATCATCGATACGTTTGAACCCGTTGTTCTGTGGTTCTAAAGATGTCATAAATTCCTGACACAAGTCTGGTTTCATATCCAAGACCTCCAAGTAACCCATAGGTAGCTCGGCACAACGGAATCGCATTGGTACACTTCACTTAGATCTTCGCTAAAGAAAACACTTTTATCTCCGACGCAGGCGTCTTTTAAATTGTATACAGTGTTTGAAACACTAAAGGGTTAGTTTGACATGAGGAGATTTCTATACCTTTTCTTTCTTGGGTATGGTGAATATAATATTAAATGTAGAAAACGGCCTTTCTTTTCTTGAATTTGAAAATATACAAGATGAGGTTGTTGTTGTTGTTGTTACTTCCCAGTTTTATATCCCTCCCGCCTCTGAATGAGGACATTATGGTGTGGACATACCAGCTTCCCATGGTGGAGGAAGACCCCAGGTGCCCCTCCGGGCAATTTTCAGGCTCGAACGGGCACCTGGGTAGAACCACCGACGTTCCGCAAGCTAGCTGGTTAGCTTCCTCACATGAAAGATCTTGACCCTGGTAGGTCTCGAACTCACAGCGGTGAGGGGTAAGTGATTCTCAGTCGGAAACCTTAACCACTCGGCCACGGACGCCCCCTAATGAGGGCAACGGAGCGGCTTTTTAAGAAAATATTCCGTCGGAGGGCGGGCTAAAGATGTTATCAGTCAATGACGTGATATTACAGTATTTGTTTATGTCATGTGATTTATCTCAACCCATTTTATACAGTTTCATAAATATCAAGTTTTATCTTTTAAAAACGACTGTGGAGTCTGCGGTAATTCCATGTTTAGCGTTTAATTATTGTCACCAGATAATCACATCTTCTGCTGCCATGTCAGTATCATCACTATCATCTCCCTTTGCACTGTCCAATGAAATAAATTATATTTTATCGCGTATTTCTAATGATATTTACGGTATTCAAACTTTTCGTTGAAAGAACGCTATCGTAACACGTGGATAAAGTTTGACTTATTGAATGAACAATATAAAGCTCCAATAAAACATACTTTTTAAAACTTCCTTATAAGTTTAGGATAACAGTGTTTGCCGAGCAAGATTTACTATAATCCAGCAATAGAAATTGTCAATAAATTCGTCATTCAATGAACTTATTCATATGACATGTACATATGTCACAAAATAAATTGTTAAGTAAAGAAAATATATAGAATTGTAGTTTCTTGCACACATGGACCAGATCTAGCCCTCGACATTCAACTCAACGTTTTTGTTCTTAGTTTGAAAAAAAGTTGGTTACTTACTTGGCATACTTAAGAAATTATAATTAATGTTTTGTCTCTTATTATGGAAATATTTTAAATAACATTAAGTGCTGCTGAGATATTCTAGAATTAATGTTTGAGTTCAATCTCAGATTTTCGAGGTTTTACTGGAAAATTTTCTTTTGGTATTTTTTCAATCAATATATACAGGTCAAAATTTTTTAAACTGCATTTAAAACAAGAAAAAACGTATGTCATTGATTTTATTCTTGAAACTTTAATCAATTAAGTAAGTTATGTATCTTCAGAATTTTAAAATTACCGGCATCACTTTGAATTCAGTTTAAAATCCAACTCAATATGTTTCGTGATATTGGGGCCTGTTTTCACTAGTGTTGAGAAAACTCAAAACTGATCTTACAACCCTATGTAAGACAAGCTGTGAAAATTTTATGATATTTTTATTTGCTTATTTTAGAAAGAACTAACGTTTATTTTTTATTTATAAGTTGAATCTTATTTTTTTTTTATTACACATATTGGCTTCATTTTTCTGTGAGATGCATGACATCCATGTTTATCGTAATAACAATGTCGTATGTTAAACTTTATGAGACAGTGTTAACAAATTACGCCGATTCCCCGTAGACCTATTTTCGCAATGCCAATCCCATATACTAAAATCGTAAATTGGTTAATGAAGAGAAACTGGGCTGAAGGTTATAAAACTGGAAACCAGTCTCAAATCTCAAGCATCTGATTGGCAGAAATGGCGACTGGTCGCCATTTCAGCCAATCAGATGCTTGAGATTTGAGACTGGTTTCCAAACTCAGTTTTATAACCTTGGGCACTGATTTACTGGAAACACATTTTATTTTTCATACACGTTATAATAAGAGGTGGCAATTTCTTAATCATATAATCATTCAGCATTCAACAACCTTTTAAAGCAGTTTATCTCTATGATCAGATATAACTATTCTTAGTAAAAGCACATGTACGACAAAAATAGACACACACCTACCTCGTACAGATTATTCTGATTGTAAATCCAGACAGGATAGTCGAAGTACAATCTGAAGGTTTTAACATTTCTTATCACTATATTCAAACAAAGTTTCATGTTTACATTAATTCAAGAGGCATTTTAACTAAAACAAACGTTCATTTACTATCTACACATGTATCTATGACATTACACAACAATGCAATAAGCTTCTAATGGTGTGAATGTTTGTGTGCTTTTGCATGCAACACTGTCAACTTTATGGGTTTAATGGGGGCAAAACACAAAAAACAGCAACGCAAAACAACAATTTAATGCCATCATGAGAAATTATGACATTGACTGTGGTCGTTTAAAATAATTTTCAATAATGAAGTCTTAGAAAGAAATCAGCACTTTTGTTTTACAAGAAATTAAGAATGTCAAACACATCAACAATTATCTAATATTGTATACATTATTGTGTTAGACAAAAGATGTACTTAGTTAAAAGTGTTAAACCATATATTATTTATATCCTTGAGATATAGAGTATAAATTTTAATATTATGGACGCAACGCGAGTAATATATAGTTATTTGGTTTCTTGACGGAATGTGAGGATGTATTTGCCGGTCTGGGTGTCATGCGGCTCGGAATAATATGACTCCCAGACCGGCAATATATATCCTCACATACCCTTTCAAGGAACCAAATAATTGTTTTGTTATACTGTAAAGACTTTTTCAGACAAAATTAGTTAGAGAACATCGATTTTTCATTTATTTCGCTTATTTAATGCCGAACGGCTTAATTCCCCTCTGAGAACCTCAATAATTACATGTCTGACGTCATTAATTTACCTGCATGACGTCACTCCAATAGAAATGGAATGGACTATAGATATGATATTGATTTACAAAATTTGAGAATAATCTTATCGTTTTCAATGTTAAAAACATAACACTAATATTTTCTGTAATAATTTTAGTAATCCCTAAGCATACCGCTTTAAAATTTACAAGATCGGCTTCAAATTATGCATTTTTTACGGAAACTAAAACAAAATTGCGGACGACAACAAAAGGTGGGAGACCAAAGAGGGAAATCCAGGCAAGTGCGTCCATATCTACGGCCGATCCGTAAATACGGATATACATCAACGGCAAATTATCCAATCAAACTCAAACAAATTTCTTTGCAGTATAATAATATAGATTGCAAACTAACGCGTGAAACACGAATTAGGCCTAGTTCATAAGCTGGGCTAACCATGTAACAACCATTTATGTGTGAGAAGCAGAACCAGACACAAGAGTCATGATTCAAGGAAAATGAATGCATAGAGGTTACAATATAATAGTCAAGATATATATTAAATACATTCTGTTTGCTTAAATACATTATATGAATATTTTGTCTATTTATACCATTGAGATCATACGATCAAATTAATTAATTACTAAATTACTAAAACTAGTTTCTTTTACTCTAGTTTCTTCTTCTATTCCATTAGACGTAGTCCTGTCCTGTCGTTCATTTCTATTACTAGAGGCTGGGTTTGCTTTCTGTAGTTTTTCCCTTGGTCTCTCGAATCTAGCTGTAAACGCAACTATTATGATAATTATTACACTAACAAGTACAATGGACACACCGGCAACAGCCTCGATTCCCTCATACCCATGCTGTTTCTGTTGTTCTGTTTTCGGAGATGATGTCATGTTTGCTGTCTCGTTACTTGACTTGGATACCGTAGTTTCTTCCTGTGTGGTATTATTTACTGTAGTTGTGTTTGTTGTCTCGTTACTTGACTTGGATGCTGTAGTTTCTGCCTGTGTGGTATAATTTGCAGTAGTTATGTTTGTGCCATCTGTCTTGTCTGTTGGCGCGTTTGTTACTGCGGTTACTGGCATCGTATGTGACATTGTATCGTTTTCAGTTACTATTGTCGTAGTTGTTGTTGCTGTTGCCGCTGTTGTTGAGTTTATGGTCGTGTTATTAACTGTTGGAGTTGTGGTAGTTGTAGTTGCAGTGTTTTCTAACACTGAGGACGTTGAACTACTACTCAAGCTTGTTTGACTTATAGATGTCGTCGTTGAGCTCGATGTCGTAGTATCAAACGTTGTTGTTGTTCCATCTGAAGTAGTCGCCGGGGTCACAACTGCCACATTTATCAGCATAAATCCTAAAATTATATGTACGTTATTCATTGTTGTTTTCGTAAATATCTAACTTTCTCTACAAGAAGATTTTCATCTGTCTTCACATGTTACAAATCCGCCAAGTCTTGTAAATAAGTACACAATCCTTAATGTAATAAAACGTTTGTTCGATACTGCATTTGACAGACGAATATTTCAAGTTGAAAAGCCCCTTTTAGATAACAGATTATTACGTGAAACACTTGAACATATAAATCCTGATAACAGGAATGTCAAATCAATGAAGGTTACATTCACTGATAACGATCCAATACAGTGTTCGTTAGTGAAGTTGATTTTAATATTATATTTTAGATGTTAAAGTTAACGAATAAAACTAAAACTACAGAATTAAAGAAAAATGTAGGTAACTTCTGCATACATCTTATAACAGGCCTTATAGGCTTTCTAGGTTAACTTAAAAAAAAAAGCACAACATCATCACACAGGAGCCGATGTCGTTAAACATGGATCGGATATCGCAAATATGTAGTCTCCAGCGATTTTGAGGTTTCGTTATGAAGCACTTTTGATCACTTGTGTCTTCAATAGTGCACCTTATGAGGAGCATTATGCTCGTCAAGGATCAGAATCCTGATTACATTGTATAATCGGGAATCAATAACAAAGATGAATAACTAAAATCCGTTCCCAGTTTCATTTTAATTTTTTATTTTACTAGTGGCGGATCAAGACGTCTCTTCGCCGGGGGTGGGGGCACAAATATTGCCGACCCCTTTCACAAAAATGGAGGTATGGAAGAAAAAGGGGTGTATCGCGTTAAATGCTTTTCTTTACCCATCCTCCTACCATTTTTGTTCCATGTTTTAGGTGTTTAACTTGACTGTAAAGGAAGTATTTCCTAGGAAACTGCAAACACCCCTCTGAGCTCTATGCTTTTCATTCTGAAAGCTGAAAACGGGATTTGTTAATTTTTATTTTATAATGCCTTGATTTTGATGACTAAATTAGACCATTTAAACGCTGTCTACGGTAGAATACTGAGCCAAAACCCCGCCCCAGAGGTCTCGAAAAAGTTTAGAATTGTTCAAATAATGGGTTATCCATCACATCTACAAAAATATCCGGATGATGTAATCTTATGTTGTCTACTATCATATCATTATGTTACAAATGAAATATAACGACCAAACAATACGAAATACGAAAAAATAAATTTTACAACGCCAATCCGCATTTTATGCACTCAAACCAAGAACAACCATTAGACCTCAGATTTATCACTTGTAAACGGCCACGGGATTGAGTTACTTGTACCCGTCAACTGCTGTATGCGAAATGGACGAGTTTATTTTAAAATAGAGTGGTATTTCTTAAATTGGACCCGTCTATTTCCTGCCAAAGCATTGCCGCAGGCTACCAGTGTGTCACCTGCTGGTGTCGTACATAAATAAACAGGATATGGTGTAATACTCGTAGGCAGATTAAGCTGCAGTCTCATTTTTAGACTGGTGCGCGTGCGCCCGTCTTAAGTAACGATGCCGTGAACACGGCGACGCGCGGTCGTTAACTTCGCGTGTATCATTGCGACCACGAGAGCGTATTCAAGTAAGTGGGGTTTTGTGGTCACCGCAAGAGCAGGCCGAAATGTTCTGCACACGTGTCAAGCACAATCCAGCACACCATTCCACGAATGCTGAGCGAATGATTGTATGTTTCCGTGTAATTTTGGAGCATCCATGCCAAAAAGACCATCGAACAAATGTAGAGTGAAATCACGACCAGCTACGGCAGTGAACAAGCAACTGGATATGCATGAGTAGTTTAGTTACGCCTGAAAGATTTCGTAGTTGTGCGGCATAAAAAGTAGTGCATTTAAAGAAAACACAACTATTACGAGAAGGAATGCGAACATTGTAAGAAAATGCACCAAATACAAACAAGAAAACAATTTAATGTACTTGTTCGAGCAAATATGAAATGATATGAAAAGATCGATTAAAAAAAGAACAAATCAGTCACGTGACAAGAGGGAGATAGCGTGGTCGCCATTTTGGTTAGGTTGGAGTAGCTGTGTCACTAACAAACTTCTTTGCTCCTGCGCTTATGAATAAATTATGCAAATGAGGCCGCCATTTTTTATTTCGGTCAAGAACATGTTATTCAATCCAATCAAACGTACCATATAAGTGAAAACGAAAGTAGCATCATTTTCCACACATAATTCCACTCTCTTACAATATCGGCTCATTACATTCACCTCTGTTATAGGCTGGGACTACTTTCAACTACTTTTATTTTAACACAAAGAAATAGTTCACCAATTACATTTACAATAGCTTGGGTTTCTTCGGTTTTAATGAAAGATAGTGAAGATTTCAGTTACATTTATTTGTTTTACCTCAAGCTTTCAAATTAATAATTTATGACTGTATAAAAAAGGCTTCCGAGTTGGGTAAAAAATCTTGATATTGAGCCTTTCGCAGAGATTTAAAGTGAGTGTAAGGAACGACAACTCTGCGAAGGAGATTGACATAATTCTTTTTCAACCGTAAATATCAGTTAATTAAATGAGTTCTGCCAACCTGGTGTATTTTGTATGTTTAACAATTGATTTTCAAAAACATGACGTGCCTGAGATAAAAAAATGTATACGAACGATCTTACGGTATACGGTGGTGCAAAAACAGTCTAGACAGTGCAGTGAAAAAAGAGTAATTTACATGATTTAGAAATTTATGTGGATAAGAAGACTTTTTTCAAACACATAATAAAATATACTTTACGTTTTATGTACATTTGTTAAGTGTCTATCCTGCGTTTTTAGTGTCTGGAACTTTAAATTCGTTTGTTTACATGTAACCGTTCGCACAATTAAGGGCTTACCACACTTCTCCCAATCACGTTCATCCATAAAAAGAAAATTATCAAAATCTCAATAATGGCAAAATGCCGTTAAATGAAACTTTGCACTTATGTATGTTATTAACAGTAAAAGTCTGTTTTCAGTAATATGTTGGTACCGCACTGTTCCGTCGAATGTTATTTCCCGAATTTATATATTATAATATATCACGTAATATGAAATTTACGGTCTATCTGCGCATAGACTTATGTATTAAATTGCAGTACTCAATGATTCATGGAGGGTTGCCTACTTACATGCATGGTATTTGCTTTCTTATTTAACTGCTTTTTTAGACATTTGATTTTTTAGACAAATGTATAGAAATTTATGTGCTTGCCTAGCATGCGTTGAAAATTATTTTACACGTACATGTACAGCAAAAGTTTATATCATACTTATATTTGAGATATAGGACCTTCATTAATTGGCTGTTTCTAATTATTAGCAGAACAGTATGTCAGACTCACCTGTCTACAAGAAGCTACTTCACTCTTATACCCAAGAACCTGGTTTAAACACCCAGTGGCAAGTGTGTTGCCACTGACCATTACATGTAATCCATCGGGCTCTCGTTTTCGTTCTTTGTGATGTCTTTTTTGAAATTAATCATTGTATAACCATGCTCTATATTCTCCTATCTAGTTGATTGTTGTATGAGGAGGTGTCTCCTGGATGTGGCCATTCCTGATATGCATATTTCACTTTTTATAATTTATGTTCAAATGAGAACCTGTTGTGACATGTGTGAGGTCGGTGCACCCTAGAACCTGGTTTAAACCTTCAGCGGCAAGTGTGTTGCCACTGACCATTCCAAAGCGGTAACCCATCGGGTTCTCAGTTTCGTTAATTGTTTGTGGCGTCTCTTGAAACTAATCATTCTATAACCATGCTATATTCTCCACTCTACTAAGTTGTTGTATGAGTAGGTGTCTACTGGACGTGGCAATGCCTGATACGCATTTTTCACTTTTTTATATGTTCATATGAGAACTTGTTGTGACATGTGTGAGGTCGGTGTCCCCTAGAAACTGGTTTATAGCCCCAGTGGCATATTGTTTTGCCACTGACCATTCCAAGGCGGGAAACCCCAAAGGTTCTTTTTTCGTTTTTTTAGTGTCTTATTTGAAATTGTAATTTTTATATTTCCATTTTCTCTTCTTTTCCTCTTTACTTTTTACTGCATTCAGAGGCTGTGTCTGCTGAGTTTAGCAATTCCTGATATGCATATTTCACTTGTTTATATTAACAGTAGTTTTGTCAGAGCTGTGTGACGGCAATAAAACGTCTATGCGTACTTACAATAAATACATCTATTGTTTCATCCAGGGATTGCATTATACGCTCATTTTTCACGCACCCTCCCCACTCTACCAAACACTGTTCCACTTCCTTAATGCGCATTTCGCCGTTCAAGACATTTTGATTACTCCGTTGGAACTACGCGCCAGTCTTTCAACGCTTTCTGCGCTTTGATTATTGGATGCCTTTATTGTCCAAGTTTCAATATTTGTTGTCAATAAAAATGACGTTTCGAGTTTAAAGCCTACAAATTTCACAGAGCGAATGAATTACATTATGAGCGATATCAGACCTAAGGACACTTGAAGAATCACCAGATTTATGCTAATAATAAAATATATAAATAATATAAATATGCTGGGGAGGAGGAGGGGGGCGCATGAAGGGGGGCACGTGCAGTTGCCCCGGTGCCCGCCCCCCCCCCCCCCCCTGCTGGATTCGCCCCTGTGTACTTAACCAGTCAGAGCAGTTGTGTTGTAATTATTCACTCGTGCATTGATGTTAGATTCATTCCAACGAAATGAACTGAATGATGTGAGGTAAAATGCCATAAAAGACACTGTTTTACACTGTCATTGTAAATGAATCCACAAAAAGAAAGGAACACGTTTGGTATTTGCACTACAATAAATCGGAACACTGACTTAAAAAATTTAAATGAACAGTAACTTAAAACGATTGTCCAGTTGCTGTTATAACCTTTGTCTGGTTAGAAATTCTGCAGAAATTACGACTTTGTCACTAATCTTCGGCTACAGAAATTAGCCGTTCGGAGGTAAATAAGCAAATTAAATGAAACAAAAAGGTTTTATAATTAATTTTCTAACCTTTTTTCTTAAAAGGCTATGCAGTATAATAAAACAATAGTTTGTTTCCTTGACAGGGTATGTCAGGATACATCGCCGGTCTGTCTGTCATATTAATTCTAGTTATCAGTTAATTTACATTCGAAGTACCCTTCAAAAGGGGCAGGGGAATACATGTTTTTCGCTAGCAAAAGGGTACTTTTCAGCATACTTAAACTTAAGTTGTTGTTGTAGTGTTTTGTTGTTTGTTTATGGGTGGGGTAGGGGTTGGTGAATGGGTGAATACGCTTTTTCAAACAAATCTGAATCAATGAATTATCATGTGACTAACTCTGACAACAGAACAGCCAGAGTACATTCTGGTTTAAATTGAAAGTAGGGTTCTCCCCAGAAATTTTTTAAGGGATAGCTCATCAAGCCCGCGGATGAAGTCGACGCTCGTGTTAATGTAACCAACTACCTCACCTTCTTCTCGAAACAAATCCCCCAAAATATATCTTCAGGTTTAGTTGTATGGTTTTGGAACTGTAAAGAATGGGAAATCAACTTTCATCTGCAATAAAAGCAGCTGATATTAATGTGTATTGAATATAAATAGTTGTTTATATATTCATTCAGCACTTTTAAAAATATCTGTGCCATTTTTGTATGCAGAAGTAAATAAGTTGTTTGTAAAGCAAGGGGTCTGGTGGTCTTTAATATGCTGCAATATTGGGTTTCATGAGTTTGGAGTGTTGTGCTAAATATTTAGTAAAAATAGTTTATTTCACAGTGGTTGGTGATTTGGACAGGAAAATTGTTTGTTTCCAAACTAATTATAACCTGGATAAAATAAAAATACAACTTGAATTTATGAGTTCGAGTAGATAACTTGTATCAAATATAGCATGGTCGCGAAAATATATTACTTTTGCATTTCAATGTTTTATTCCAAAATCAATCTAAAGAACGACTAAAAATATATAAATCAACCAATCTCGACATATTTTACTACTTTTTACATTTTAAAAGATGTTTAAAATTCTTAACAAAATCCAACTTACCAGATAATAGAAACATTGCAAAACGTCGTAGAATTTCCATTTTGAAAGTGATCATTTCTTTTTCATAATTTTTTTACAAGTTCCTGTTTTCTAAGGCTTCAATCACAGAAAAACAGTGTAAATAGGTTTCGTTTCTGAATATGAATGCTTGTTGTAAAGAGTACTTTCTTAAATACGAGCGATACCGTCAAATTCTAAATAGTGGGACAAGCGAATTACTGTATAAAAATTACGATAATTGCTTTATTTTTGTTATTTAAAAATTATCAGATAACCTGGTTTTAATACAAAAAATACTGTACCAATACGCTAGACAGTTTATTGGAGTATAGAAGCAAGTGATGCGACAATTAATTGACTCCAAAGAGGGGGGGGGGGGGGGGGGTGTGGGTGGGCAGGGGTCGGTCGGGACGTTTGATACGCCGCACATGCTGTTGATAAGGCTAAACAGCTGTTTATGACTAACAAGTTTTTTGACACTGGATTTCTGTGTATTAGCCACTTGTCCAGATATCCATTAATGACTTGTCTGGGACTAGATTTCATACGGCCGCTGTAGGGTACGTATACACGCATCGCTGAGTTTCTGTTAATAAGAATACACAAGGTAACTTTGGAAATCACAGGCATTGTATAAACAAAGGGATAATTTGTGGTGGTTGACATTAATTATTGATGACAAAACGGCGTTTATGGGGAAAGGGGCAGAGTTTTCATTTCATGAATAAACATATAGAAGCAACCGTTCAAATTGCTTGGGAGAACATCGACTTTTTACGGAATATGAATGCAACCCGGCCAAGATTAAGGCATACCAGAAGATTATAAGCGCCCTGCAAATGTTAGTTCAGAAATTAAGGCACCCCGGCCCTGGTATACTATAACTGCCTGGGGAAGGCCCATGGTCCATGTATTGTACATTTAAATGTTACATCTTTTAGTCATAGTTATATAAAATAAAGATAACAAGAAATAAATTGACCCAACCAAATACAGTACATTTTTACAGTGTCTTCTTAAATCCCGCCCTCTGTCTCTAAATCGCTTTTTTTCAGGAAAAGTTATGCATAGTTTCACGTCAATTAAACGTCAAGTTAAATCATGCACTTTCTTGCTTGAACCCTTTATTCTTGATTTCCAGTTACTATAAGCAACTGTCCAAAATTTCATTATTCATATACCCATTTAGGGAGCATCATGAATAATAGTCGCCGAATTGTCCGTTAAATGGAGCTAAATGTTTTTTTATTGATAAAAGTTAATGATAAAGCAATCTAAAACCTTTGTATTAGAAAATAATCCCCAAACTTATTCCAATTTTTACCTTTCTATATAAAATTTAATGAAATATTCTAATTATTTGTTTTGTTTAGGAAAAGCTGTTATGACAAATGTTTATGAATGTATTGAAAATTACTTCCCTTTAATAAAGTTTGTTTAAGCATCATTGCTGTGATAGGTAAGTTAATGTTTGTAAATTAATGTTTGTTGCAAGTACCTGAAATATAATAATAATAATAATAATAATAATAATAATAATAATAATAATAATAATAATAATAATAAATTCTTTATTTATAGATGGTAACTCTTAAGTTTTGTACAAAGTAAAACAACAATAATACAAATCTTATTTTCAAGAGGCCATCATGAAATATTGTAACTACACACACACACACACACACACACACACACACACACACTAAATTAACATGAAATAAAAAAAGATGAACAATACAAAATCACATATGTTAATTGGGCAATATTTTGAGAAGGCAAAATAACATAATGTAATACATTATAATACATATACTCAAGAGTAGACAAAAAAGCAACGGCAAGTCATTGAGCAGTTACCAGTTTGTGTGTATATCTAGATACATTTTAAGAATTTATTGTCAATAAATGATGTTTGTATGATTTTTTTGAATAAATTCAGGGAGAATGAATTTTTAATGGAAAAAGGAATTTCATTCCAGATAATCATACCAGAGTAACTAAATTATATCGGGAAAATGAAAACACACAAGTTATGCATATGATTTTATTTTGGCCGAAATAAAGGCTGCAGGTTAAGAAAATTCATTGACAAACAGAATGAAAGCAGCCAGAGCACCCACTAAGTGTTATAACATCAATTTTTAAGCACCTTAACATCGAACATCCATAATAATATCAAATTACGCATGTAATATCAAACAGCAATAATAAATTATACAATGAAGAAACTTACAAAAAGAAGAGGGTGGGTGGGTGGGAAATCAATTTAGACAACCGCTCACTGCGACGAAAAACTTACAATGAAAGCGGTGAGCGCCAAATGCAGTCAAGCGGATAAGGGGGCGGAAGAGTTAAATCCCTTATAATTATTATTTTTCTAAGGAAAAATTGTAAACTATATCGGGAAAATGAAAACACACAAGTTATGCATATGATTTTATTTTGGCCGAAATAAAGGCTGCAGGTTAAGAAAATTCATTGACAAACAGAATGAAAGCAGCCAGAGCAACCAAAACTAACTCGGCCAAAACCATAAACCGACAATTAAATTGACAAAGCTACTTTTTTTGCCGCATGAATCAAAGTTTCAGCAGAAAATCTTAAATATCGCAAATAACAGTCCGACTTCCAGTTGCCAAATAACTGAACTAGCTCCCCCGGCACTCCGCATTTAAAGTAGAAGGAGGCACCGCCTCTTCTAAAAGAGTGTAAGGTATATTCCGCGGCTCCTGATACGGACGTGCGCTTCATGATACGTTTAAAAGTTTTATCAAGCGTACTTGCATCTAACGGAAATAAAGAGGAAGACTCTTTAACACAAAAAAGTGGATCTGAAGCGGCCGCCGGAACTAGTTCACACATATCGAAAAAGGCGGCAACTGGACAAAGATCAGATTTGTCATTCTTGTACATAGGTAAAATGACATTCCTGTCACCAAATTGATTAGTCTTGGCATATTTTAAATTAACGAGAATGCCAATATCAGACACAGAAACATCATTTCGACATAAATATTTAGTAGTATCAAACGCAAGCTTAGTCG
Source organism: Corbicula japonica (assembly GCA_038501625.1). NCBI lineage: Eukaryota > Metazoa > Mollusca > Bivalvia > Venerida > Cyrenidae > Corbicula > Corbicula japonica. The sequence continues at coordinate 82,322 of JAZAYU010000728.1, read as the reverse complement.
GAGGGACAATACTAGATTTCCTACACATCATATAAAATGAAAATAAAAGCACACACCAAATAGTTGCGTAAAAAGGTGATTTAAAGTTGATGAATCTGATTTACCGAGCACTAATTTGGCAAAACGTCTTTGGAAGTTATTTATCCGACCTTTGTTGGTTTTTGAACATTGTCCCCACGAGATAACTCCATAATCAAGAATCGGTAGTACATACGCATTAAAGTAAATTTTCTTTGTTTCAAATGTGAGGTACTTTGATATTCTATTAAACAGATTTAGCTTTGAATTTAATTTAATGCAAATCAAATTAAATATGAAGAACGTCCTTCATCTTTCCCTATATATACTTCGTGAAGCTGGTACACACTTGGCCTCCGAGAAGGACGCCAGCAACTTTTCTTCTTCATCTTGTAGTTCCCTCCAAAGGTAGTTCCATTTAACGGTTTAGTTAAGGGGAGATAACAGCAATATAATATTATCGATATAATTGCAGCATTTCTCTCCATTGAACAATAAATACCTTCCTACAGACAAGGCAATAGGGTTGTATTTTTAACTTCTGGGGCGTAGGCAACCTTTGGATATTGGGGCGGCGGAAATTTTGTTAAACAATTTAATTAAACTTTAAATGATAAAGGTAGAGATGCACGTATTTTTATTAGGTGTGTTTATGATAACTATCAAATACAAAGGATACTATTAAAAATATTTTAGTTTAATTCTAAATGTCAAAGTCTCAATGATTAATTAAGAACAAAATAAATTATTATTTCGTGGTATCGTATAATAGCTGATATGATCTATATGAAAACTGCAGCAGACATACATGTACACAGCTAATATAAACTAGGTTTAAACTCGGCGCTTTGAAAATGCAAAATTCTTAGGTTGATTAGGAACATCCATACCCGATCACATCTAATTATGAATTAAGAATGATTTTTTTTCATATGCGATACATGAAATACTTGTTAACATAAGACACCAAAATTAAGGTGACAGGTCTCCAATTATTCTTTCAAATGACATCAGACAAATACAATAACCAACATCATTAGTGATAATGTCTTGGCACTTGCAATCAAAACACAAAAACCATGAAGTGCAATTTACACTCGGCGATCATCTGTATTCGTTAATCCCCTGTCGTGCTCAGCTAATTGAGCGTATCGATGTCTGTCTTCAGTGGTACAGTAGCCGAAACTTAAAGCAACATAAATAATTATTGGTACGGCGAAGCTAAAATGTAACGGCGGCTTGTCGTATTATTGGGGCGGCGCCCGCCACCCCTGCCGCCCCATTGACTACGCCTACGTCTTCATACGGATATCATTCTCATAGCTTCTAACGGCGCTTGTGTAGTACATAGATAAATAAGCTTCTAGCCCACAATTAATTGTCGTTTCGCACTAAAAACTTATAACATTACTAAATCACCGTGGGGAATCAATAGTACTAGTTACGAACATTTTTAGAACGCGAGCGCGAGCTAGGAGGAAAAAAGGTAAATATTTACATATATTCTTTTATTTTCTAAAAAAACATGTTGTGCACGGAATGCGCGCTAATGAAAGCTTTCGATCGGCACCTTTGTTGTTGCTGAGAATGGTGTAGTAAATTCCTGAAAGTCAAAAAAGTGTTTTGGTGCGGACAAATTTTACGAGTACTAGTCACGAACAACCCTTATTTTGCTTGTTTTTATCGTAAAAGTGAGATTTCAGATATTGCAAAACAAATTTTTACGCACATTTACTGTTTCCTGATGTCTTTAAATTGCTATTTTAGCACAAAATCCGACAAATCTCGCGTTTTGGCCAAAACAAATATTCAGTACTAGTTACGAACCAAAATATTATGAGTACTAGTTACGAACCAAAACTACTATATGTCAGTGTATGCATATTTCCAACTATTATAACATATTACCAGCTATGTTTTCCGCATTTTATGCAAATAACATTATAGGTTATCTTTGTTATAAACATAAAATGACATTTCGACCATGATCTTCAAGATTTTCCTGTAGGCATTGCAGAGTGATCGATATATGACCGTCGCGTTCCTGTATTCGTTGCATTACGTTATTAATCTTTCTTGACGTCATAAACCGTTTGACTTTCTTCAATCAGTACTGTTTTCAATTACGTCCTTTGAAGGTCGTCGAGCACGATATTTATGTACTATGTTAATAGTACTTCTAAATTTACTTATAGGTTTTAATATTTCGGCCAGTTTAAAGATGGGTGGTTTCAATATCCCAGCGAATATAAATTTGGATATTGTTCAATCACCCCCTAGGGATATACTTCCTGCTTTTTAAATTTTGCCTTTGGCGTTGTCTGTGATATGCAGGATTTATATTCTATGATCCCCTCTCAAAATTCTATTCTGTTTAGTTCCGCCCATTGTTTTCTCGTTTTGGACAAACCCATCCTTTTATCTGGGGACCATACGCCGCTGAACATGTAATAGTATTAATCTGAAAATACCGCATTGAAGGTACCATGTTCACCGCCATATGCATACCATCGTTTGGGATGGATCACAATTGTACTGTTTATTGGTGTAAATATTGAGTTGCGCTCAACCGGGGCTAGGCGGCGTGGGCAGTAAAAAGCATTACATTACTGCCAATGAACAGGCTCAATCAAACCGAGCCTGCAATATTTTCATATTTGTCGTGGTCGAGGGTCTTCAAAGTTCCCTTTTCATCTAATACATAGCGAGGTATATCCAAGAGTTTTAAATTTGTACAATGTAATGTCCTGTTAGAAATGAAAAAAATAGCCGCCGCTGATATAACGCCTTTTGGAAAATCTTGCGATGTATCACCGACGGTTATTTACTCTTTATTGCATAACTGCGAAGAATTTATGAATTAGACAAACGTTTAAAGTTCTTTATTTGCTGTTAACATACTTGTAAATATTGCTTAAACGTACAATCATTATAAATATGTCATTTTTAGAATGGAAAAGCCTTACGTTTGTAAGATTTGTGGCGTAACCTACAAAAGTAGATCTGGTGTGTATGGAAGAGCATGAAAAGCGGCAGAGCAAAGAAAGTCCAAATCAGTGCTGCGGGAAACTGTTTTTAACAAAAGTTCATTAACTGAATATAGGTATAAAATTAATGCGTCGTTTTAGTAAGTTTAATTGGGATTTTAGACTCACTTTTACTAAGTGAAGTCTATTAATCGATGCATGCCACGGAAAAGGGCATCTACGGTAACAGTTTTGACATGTTTGTCAGGCTGGGCCTGACCCTTTAATTTTCATACAAGCCTCAAAATAAACTATAACCTATACATAATAGTTGGAAGTATGCATACACTGACATATAGTAGTTTTGGTTCGTAACTAGTACTCATAATAGTTTGGTTCGTTACTAGTACTAAAAATTTGTTTTGGCCAAAACGTGAGATTTGTCGGATTTTGTGCTAAAATAGCAATTTAAAGACATCAGGAAACAGTAAATGTGCGATAAAATTTGTTTTGCAATATCTGAAATCTCACTATTACGATAAAAACAAGCAAAATAAGGGTTGTTCGTGACTAGTACTCGTAAAATTTGTCCGCACCAAAACACTTTTTTGACTTTCAGGAATTTACAAAACCATTTTCAGCAACAACAAAGGTACCGATCGAAAGCTTTCATTAGCGCGCATTCCGTGCACATGTTTTTTTCGGCGTTAGCTGTCTAAGCTCACTTTTGACCTAGTTTTTTCCACCAATGAAATGTTGTAAATAATACTCGTACTCTCTTATTATGCAGAGGGAAAATGAAATAAACTATTTCGATTGGTAGCTATTTACACCAGAGAGGCATCTAGCAGGGTGGAGAGGTATCTAGTGGGATTTTTATTATTATGCGGCGGAAAAATCAAATAGATTAATTCGATTGGTTGTTAGTGGGTGTTGTATTGGAGGAAAAACATATTTACGATTTAAGAAACCAGTTAAGTCAATATTGATGGCTTAAATACAATATTATATGGAATATTCTTGGGTGTCAGGTAAACACTTGTATACAATACACAGTGTAAAACGAAAGAGAAGTGTAGATATTCCTAGTTCTTACTGGTTCCTTTCTAGTTCCTTTGATACTAATTGTTAATTTCAAGTACGAAATACAAGTTTATTGTAGTGTAGTGGCTAACACTCTCGCCTCTCAAGCGGAGGCCCCGGGTTCAATACTCAGGACGGACACTTTTTTTAAAGTTAATATACGTAAAAGTTGGTAGATTTCGCTCTTGTAACAGGCTGTTATTACTTATATTTATTAAATTTCAAGGACATTTATTCATCTTGAATTCTCACTCTACACGAGGTATTTTATTGAAACTGAATATTTTGTTTCAGTATCTTTAATCGACTTGTTATCACTGTATGAAATTGTTGCAACAGCTTCAACATTTTTTTTGAAAGACACTTTCAATAAATTTATGAGTTGTCATGATTCGGTCGCTTTTAAAATCTCTAAGTCATACTTAGAAGGCAGGGAGGGTTCGTCGACAGCTATAACAAATAAAATAAAATAACTAAATTGTGTCTGCTTTGCCTCTCTGTATTTCATTCTTTCTTATATACATGTATATATAAATCTTTTCCATCAACGCCGTTTATCTTTTTTAAAGATATTTCTTGTTAGAAAATAAAAGAATATATGTAAATATTAACCTTTTTTTCCTCCGAGATCGCGCTCGCGTTCTATAAATTCTCGTTACTAGTACTATTAATTCCCCACGGTGTAAATATTTCAGTCACAATAAGCAACTGTTCAAAAACTCGATTATTCATATTTCGGGAGCATATATGAAGTAATCGAACCGTTTGTCCGTTATCGGTCGCTATGTTTATAAGCTTAATATACCAAAACGATATATCAAAGAAACAATGTTGTATTTGGCATATTTACACCAAAATTTTAACGTATTTTTATTATTACATTCATTTCTAAACATAAATATTAATTTTATATTATACTTGCAAAAAAGTGCAAAATAATTTAAAATGATGTACACATTATTACTTCCCTTTATTGAACTTTCCGTGCCTTTTAATTCGAATTTCTTCCATGCATAAATGATGTCACGTGACTAACGCGGTAATGGTCGTGTTTTTTGAATCGGAGTATCGAAATTATTCTTTTGTGATTTATTAAAGTGTTTTTAGACATTTGGATTAATATCTAATATAGAAAGTATCTTGAAAGTGTGTTAAAGAAAAATATTATGGGAAATTATGGGAAATAATAAAAACAATAAGAGGAAAAGTAGAAATAGTAGTGACAATAGTAATGGCGCGGCAAGCAAAAGTAAACAGTTCAAACAAAGAGGGCCGTCGGATGATCTGGACATAAGTGTCAGCGAGATTTTAAATCAAACAAATTCTGTTTTATATAACGAAGAAAAAACTAACAGTAGTGTGTTCTTGGCAGAAAATGACTTGAGCGAAATGGCGGAGTGTGGAGACAAAGAGCCAACCAATTCGGACATAATGAAGTGTCTTTTGACAATCAGTGATAGAATAGGGGCCGTAGAAAAGAAGCTAAATACTGTAGACCAGTTGGAGAAAAAAGTAAGTGGCTTTGAAAAGGAACTTAAAAATATTTGGGCTGCAGTTGAAGATAGGTCGAAGCGGGTGGAAGAGCGAGTAGCTAAATTAGAGGATAAGGTAGACGGGGCGGACATAGGGTCAGGCTTGTTGGCAAGTAAGGTGGACGAACTGGAGAAGGCTAAGGACAGCCTTCGCGAGGAGGTTACTTATCTCAAGTCGCAGTCTATGCGAAACAACCTTATATTTACGAATGTCGCAGAAGATAATAGTAGTGGAAGCGAATCCCCAGAAGTAACGGAGCGGAAGCTAAGTCACCATTTACACGAACATTTGAAGTTGGCAAAGGAGACAGCTGATAGTTTACGCTTTGAGCGTGTGCACCGATCCCCCGGACAGCCAGTTCCCGGTAAAGTACGCACAATAGTGGCTAAATTCACATATTTTCAGGATCGTGAATTAGTGCGCAGGCAGTGGAAACACTTGTCGGGTACGAACTTTAATGTATATGAACAGCTCCCACAAGAAGTAATAGCTAAACGGCGGAGGCTCGTACCCAAAATAAAGGCTGCCAGGGACGAGGGGAAAAGGGCCTGGATAGCGTATGATACACTTTTTGTAGACGGCAGAGCGATCCGTGAGTAGGGGCACGTCGGAGGAGAGCTGAAAGTACTGTCATGGAATGTGCACGGGCTCAACCATGACAAGAAATCATGTAAAGACTTTGTAAATGTTTTTTGTATGAATCTTGGACGAATTCTAAAAGTAGTGTCTCTCTTAATGGTTTTGTTACACATTATTTTTATAGAAAATTTCAAAACAGAAACGCCCACAGAAGCAGCGGTGGGTTAATTTTATATTTCAAGGAACATTTAAAAGAAGGTATTGAAATTATTCAAAATCATCACGATACGATCATTTGGCTTAAATTAGACAAACATTTCTTTAAAACTGATGAAGATATTTTTCTTTGTGGAACTTATTTATGGGGCGAAAATTCCCCTGCATACAATATTGTTAATATCGATCTATTTGATAGTTTAGAAAACGATATTTTTATGTATAATAGTGTCGGTGCTGTATATCTAATTGGTGATTTTAACAGCAGAGTTGGTAATAAAAGTGATTTTATTGTGCATGATAAAATTAATACTGTTATTGATGACCTAGATTATGAGCCCGATTTTACACCTGTCAGGGCCTCAATCGATAAAATCCATAATAGTTACGGTATAAAGCTACTAGATCTTTGTAAATCTTCGAATATTCGCATCTTAAACGGTCGTATTGGTGACAGCAATAAATATACATATTTGTCTAATAACGGTACTTCTGTGATTGATTATGTATTATGTAGTGAACACAATTTTTTATTTATAAGTGATTTCAGCATTGGTTCTTTTAACGAATGGAGCGATCACGCACCGCTACACCTGTCTTTGCTATGCAATAATGCACATATGAGCCATGATTACCTAGAAACTAAATATATATGGAAAGACACTTTTATTAATCAATTCCGTTCGAGTATTATAGCTAGACTACCAGAATTTAATTATATTGTCAATAATTTGAACTGTAATAACAGAGAGTTAGTCAATAATGCATTGAACGATTTCACAGAAGTTTTGCGTAGTGTAACAGATCCATTATTTTCTAAACGTTGTCATGTTAAATCTGATTATAGTTTTGATGATGTATTTCCTGTGAAACACGCTGATTGGTTTGATCAGGAATGCGTTAATGCGCGTAATGTATATACGAAAGCAATGCGATTATTCAATTCTTGCAAATCGGATAGTAATCGAATACAACTGTGTGAAAGTAAAAAGCAATACAAACATTTTATTCGTAAAAAGAAAAATGCGTTTAAAAAACAAAAAATGCTTGAGTTAGAAAAATTAAAGAAAAACAAACCGAAAGATTTTTGGAAATATTTTAAGAAAAAGTCGCACAACGTTAACAATAGTATTTCACTGGAAGACTTTAAAAATTATTTTTCAAGTTTAAGTAATGGCTTTTTTGAGTGTGAAAATGAAGATGCAGAGAATTTTTGTGAAAATTATGATTTTAATAGTAACAAGAAAAGTATAACACCGATGTGTTATATGTGGACGACATTTTAAAGAAGTTAGATGTTGGGTGTAAGAGTTCATGCAGGTGATGGATTGTTTTTGAACAAAGAAAGAATTTTAAAGTGCTACTATATTGTTGTCTTTTATTGGCAAAGGGTATTGAACGTTGAAGGATGTGCTTGTATATTACATGTAGTTGTGGAACGCGTTGTATACAAGGAGTGCAGTTTGAAATGAAGTATACCGGAATTGGTATGGAATGGGATTTATGATGAAATTTGCTAGAAAATAGTGGAAGAGATAGTTGCTGTAGTAACATGAATTATGATGAAGAATTTACAGAACAATATGTGTTGATATGTATTCAATTTAGGATACAAAATAATTACGCACATTTAAGGATTTACTACACTCCTCTTTGCAACATTTTTGTACAAATGAATGTTAATTTTGTTTACTTTGATACTTTTCTTTTTAAATCGATGGTCGAACAAGGAGGAGTGTAGTGGATCGTTAAGAGCACTCAAAATTTCATAAATGTAACTGACTTTTCATTATTGTCATTGTAGATTTTCGTAAGTAGGTACTCTACTGAGAGCTATGTAAGCCATTCCGTCTTGTTATATCGTTTTCCCGATATCAATAGTAGCTGAAGATAATGTTAGATCGCACTTTGAGGACAGTTACGCCAATATTTAATTTTTATGAAGGAGTTACCTTGAAGTTAAACATTATCTGATTATCATAGCACTAACCACATTACAATGAATTTGCTCTATTTAAATTCAAGAGTATCTTTCAAAATTGTCCTACCACGTACATGGCAATTCCTTTGGTACTTTCAGGATGAAAAATCTATACTAACTTTCTATATTCAGAATCTTGATCCCGTAAACCAGGGGGGGGGGGAGGGGGGGGGGGGCGGGCTGGGGGATGGGATGGGATGGGGGATGAGTCACAATTATTCTGAACAACAGAAAAAGACCTACAAAAATGGTTATACAATCATTATTTACTTTATAAACACGAAATCGCCTTCTTGTTAAACAGAAACCAACTAGAACCGTCAATTTCAACTTCAGAAACATTTGTAAACAAAGAACCATCATATATAGGTCACATTCACGCGCCAAAAATCAAGTCATAGGATTGCCAATATTCGTAAACAGAACAGAAACTTCAATATCATCCAAGAATAACTATCTGAACAATGTCTCTTACTACATGTACACTCTTTCTATAACTGCTTACAACAATAAACTTTCAATTCGCATAATTAAAAGAAAACACCGACTCATCGATCTATTTATATAATCTATATATACATATACTCAATTATAAATAGCTTGACCTTGAACTTAACGTACAAACAACATGGTTCCCGTTCATTACTCAACGATCTATATATAAAGCCGGGCCACATGGTTCTCAGCATTCGCTATAAACCTCTATTTAAAGCCGGGACTAAATTCCCCTTCAGCCGGCCTAATTGTACTATAGTAAAGACAAGTTTTAGCTTTCCAAAAAGCTAGTCGGTCATTAGCATGATTTTTAAACAAAATACGGCTCTAAAGTTTAAACTTCTGTATAAAAATTCGTTGGAATGTTGTTATTTATTAAGAATTTCGTCAGTGGCTGTGTTTGCGGCATCGTTGTCTTGTAGCCCCTTAACTTAAATGAGAAACTTAATATTGCCTATAATTTTGTAAGTTTTTGACCTAGTAAATTAATAATTAGAATATATCATCTGCATGACTCAAGCCATCTCCTAAAACAATAATGATCATTCTTGTTATATTATTTTTGATACACACCTTTCAAATGACTAAAATATGGAACTTAATGTGCCTATAACAGGGAAGTCATTTTCCTATTAACATCATACTTGAAATATATCATCGTTTGCAAAAACGACGCCATCTCTGACAACAAAATCGATAAACCTATTTTGATTTATCTCCCTTTTGAAAAGGCTTTAACATGAAACATAATGTTGCCTATAAGTTTGAAAGTTCTTGCCGTATTATCTTAATTGTTTGAATACATTATCTGCATGAACAGATCCAATGACAACATGAATAATAACTCCTGTTTCGTTTTGTTCCTTTCAAATGGCTTTAATATGGAACTTTATGTAGGTTCAACCAAAGTATTTCTTATTCCCATACGGCTCAAAGTCCCAATATTAAACGCCAATTAAATATGATTTCTATCATCTTAATTCCTAGACAACAATATTTTGGTGCGAAGATCTGCATTCCATCTGTTCAAAACGCACAGGAGGTAAATTACTTGTAAGAAAATTATAGATCTCTAACCGAACAGACCATACTTTAAACGCGGAATCGAAAATACGGTATCACAAATATATATCCGCTGTTCCGGCACTAGCCCACCTTCATCAAACAAGATATAGGATCGAACAAACAAGATATAGGGATGAAATTGCTTTCGTTTCTTTTCCTGACATGTAATCCCTGCAAACAAGAGGCCCTCGGATGGAGAGAAAAAGTTATCATATATTAAAACGGACTTTATAGACCACGGAGGAATACTGCGTTATTTTGGTATAATGCAACCTTTAAATGAAAATTCCAAATGACAACCCTCTTCATTCAGCAAAACGAACAATATAGTAAACAAGGCTGTGCTGGTGAAGTACCAATGCTCGTGTTTGGTTTACAAGCTGGCATCAAAGAATGCATTTTGCACGTGCTATTTTCGATTAAATATTTTATATCTCGACTGCTAGTTTGAATTTATCTTAAAATTAAAATTAAATAATGCATCCCAAAACAAAGCCGAAAATGTACTGATTCACATGTTTATATCTATAGACTGCTAGACTGTTGAAAATGTCTGAGTTTTACAATTTCACTTGGATAATTTTTTAGAGAAATGATGCAGATAAACACAAAACGTATGATTAACCGTTTGAACGTTTGGATAGAAAGCTTAAGTGAATACGAGTAACAATATCAGTTTAAACTTTTGAATACTTGGAATAATTGTGTTTCATGGAATTCATTATCTTCGACCTGGTCTGTGGACCATAGCATGAACTTTATCTTGGCTGTCGGCAATTCATCAACTGATCTTTTAAAAAAGCTGCAGTAGCAGTGGCTGTCTTCTCAAGCACGTATATGCAGGTCGACTTTGATTTACCAGGGAGCGACGCGAACTGACCAGTCCCGACTCAGCCATAATGTATCCCGACTTTGCAAAAAAGTTTTATCTCAGGTTTCTGTTTGAATTATGGTTTCGTCAGTTTGTAAATGAAGCTCTACCACCTTTATACTTTAAATATTTTTCTTTTTCCACTGTTAAAACGAAGCTTACATAGTTTTGTTATTCATGAATAAATAGATCGTCTATTACTGAGAGTTACATGAACGTACCCATGAATGAAATCAAAATTGAACTTAAACGTGTAAAACATTGCCCGCGAAACCCCTAACCCTATTGTCTGACCCCATATACACACACTGTGTCAGTGATCAAGTTCGGTCTTAAGTCAATGCTTAAACAACAGCATTATTTTTACAGTTACAATAAAGTAGACAGCAAAAGCAATAACATTTTCTGTTAGTGGCGAGCTTTTAGAATAAACTATAAGACCACCACCATTTGAAGTAATTTTCCGGCTGAGAAGGAATACTTGTGAAACACATTTAAAACAGTGACATAATGCCAATATTTTGGTCATATAATTAATTAAAAACAAATTATTTTTCGTTGTAACAGTTTCAGAGAAAATCGCCTTAACAATAACAAAACAATCAATGTGATCAGCACAAATTTCAAGTGAAATTAATAAATTCATCAACATACGAATACATTTCTTACCGTCTCCTAACGGTCACTGACCTGATTTGACCTGTTTTGCGGACCTGACTAGAATTACACTATATGAACGTTGGTAATTAATACTGACTATGTAAATAAGCGTCGATTGTCAGTTAAGTGTTCAAATACGCATCGACTGTGGAAAGTTCTATGGTACCTCTATGACCTAGGAGGCATTCATGACAGTACATATTCATCCAGTTTGACGATACTTGAACAACTGCATTATTTCTACATGTCCTGAATAAAATAATAAATTTTGTATACAAGAAACATAATTATCTACATCACTGTCTTTTCCGGTAAACGTCTTCTCTATATATCAATCAATCGAACATCTGCCTCTACACTATCCTTTTGCATGCGTCTTGGGAACAGGTGGCAATAGTCTTAATTATCCGTTCTGGGCCGTGAGTCACTGTTAAGCGGTGTTCAGGATGACCGACAATAATCAAGTAATAGTTACATAGTAATAATATATTATGACCAATCATTCGTCCAGAAAATGAATCATTCCCCTAATTAGACGTACCAATTACAATAAATGAGGTAATATCAGCTGTGAAGTCTTTGAAACGTAATAAAGCTTATGGCAGTGATTGTGTGTTAAACGAATATTTAATCGAAAGTATTGATATTTTAGCGGCTCATTTATGTGATTTATTTAACTGTATTTTGAATTCGGGATGCTTCCCTGATATTTGGTCCGAAGGTATTATTATCCCGTTATATAAAAAAGGCAATATAAAAGATGTGAATAATTATAGAGGTATTACCTTAGTCAGTTGTTTAGCAAGTTATTTACCACTGTGGTGGCAGAAAACGGTTAATCTGATATATCGCAAAACAGAGAATCACAGCCGACACGACAAGTCCACTTGCTCCCTACTAGCACATACCTGAAACAGAAAGGGCACATAACTGACATCACAATGACATACAGTTTATGAAAACAAAGCAAAATTATATTCAAAACATATCAGTTGATTTTTAAGCACCATTAACTTTCACATTCTGGTCGTGAAAACTGGTCGGCCGACGAGGCAAAATTTCAAACATTCATCAGTTCACAGCTTTCTTATTGCCAATGACCAAAATAAATGCTTGCCACTCACACATGGTAAAATCCCTACTGATTCATTAAATCATACTCAAAATATACCATAACCACCTCGATTTTGCACTAATCACACTTGTTTGTATGCTCCTTGAGAATTGCAAGTTAAACTGAAGGCAGAGCCAGAAATGTATTAGTTTCGCATTTCCAAGCACCTGCCTCACACTGAAAGTGTCAAGGTCAAAAAGAGCATGTCAGACAATTTTTGGGGATCCTAGCTACAGATGTGAAACTGCAAATATAGCATCTAAAAATATTTTAAAGTGTCATGAAGCTTACAGTTTGCCCACTTACCTCTTATCTTCAAATTTGACCGGGGCCAATTCGCGTCTACGGCTACAAACTCTTTACTACCTCCTTAAGAGCTGAGAGTAATTTTCATTTAAGTCATTAACTCATCTCTGTTCAAGTTTAGAACCTTTTCTGAGCAAAATGAGACCAAAACCAAGCCAGTATCATCATCCTGGCAGGTGTAAAGAGCAAATGACTATCACCACTCACTTTCCAAAACTGACCAATTTTGCCTCTATTTACAGTCAAGTACATTAATACAGTGCTTCTAAGAAATGCAACAAAACAGACATTGGAACCAGAAGACCTGACAATCATATACCATAAAGAAGCTCCTAGAAGATGAACAATGAAAAATATGCTGTTACAAGCACTTATTTTTGTGAAAATATGTCAGGCACAGCAAATTTTATCAGTCAAACAGGCAAAACTGGCCATAATTCACTTTAATCACTCACCTACCATGCTGTCATCATGTTTCAGTTGCTCATATGAACCACCTGCATACCTTCCTGCCAATCAACTGCCACTTTTCAACCATTACACACATCACACTTTATGTTTATGCTTGCTCTTATGTCACCAGAATGATGATTGAATTATAAAATGGCCATGAAAAATAGCAAATGATGAAATTCTTACCTCTGGCTGCAGAAAGGAATAAACAGCTAAAGTGACATAACAGACTACAGCTTAAGGCCAAATCCTGCCTATCTGGGCTAAAATACCTGCTAAACTAATAACAGTGTTCATGGCAAGCCCTACATAGTTCTAGAACTTGATTTTCATTAGTCGACCAGAATTTATGTCTCGGTTCGCAAAGCTCGGACTGTGGAAATTTGCTTGCCGAGCTTAAATTTTCTTAATTATTTTTTATCGGCTTGATTTTCTAGCAAATATTATGCCAAATGCTCTTTGGTAATCATTTGAGACATTTTCATGATGTATTTGGTGGACTTTCTGTGAAAATATACATTTCTGACATTTCGCGACTGGTTTTTATCGCTCGGTGCAGCATTTTTTTTCTCAAAAACTGTAATTACCTCCCTTTATTTTTAACCATCTGCTTGTCAGCAAGTATTTAACAGCTTAAAATGATGTCATTTTGCAAATATGGCAGTCCAACACAGCATTCTAGACCAAAATTATGACATAATGAACACTTACAAATTTCAGCGAAATCCTTAAGGTGGCAGAAAACGGTTAATCTGATATATCGCAAAACAGAGAATCACAGCCGACACGACAAGTCCACTTGCTCCCTACTAGCACATACCTGAAACAGAAAGGGCACATAACTGACATCACAATGACATACAGTTTATGAAAACAAAGCAAAATTATATTCAAAACATATCAGTTGATTTTTAAGCACCATTAACTTTCACATTCTGGTCGTGAAAACTGGTCGGCCGACGAGACAAAATTTCAAACATTCATCAGTTCACAGCTTTCTTATTGCCAATGACCAAAATAAATGCTTGCCACTCACACATGGTAAAATCCCTACTGATTCATTAAATCATACTCAAAATATACCATAACCACCTCGATTTTGCACTAATCACACTTGTTTGTATGCCCCTTGAGAATTGCAAGTTAAATGAAGGCAGAGCCAGAAATGTATTAGTTTCGCATTTCCAAGCACCTGCCTCACACTGAAAGTGTCAAGGTCAAAAAGAGCATGTCAGACAATTTTTGGGGATCCTAGCTACAGATGTGAAACTGCAAATATAGCATCTAAAAATATTTTAAAGTGTCATGAAGCTTACAGTTTGCCCACTTACCTCTTATCTTCAAATTTGACCGGGGCCAATTCGCATCTACGGCTACAAACTCTTTACTACCTCCTGTAGTTAATAAGCGAGTCGAGCAATTTTGCAACGAACATAACACTATTTCGGATGCTCAATTTGGATTTCAAAAAGGTCTACTGTAGACGCTATTTTTGTACTTATGTCACTTGTTAAGAAATATCTCAATGAAAATAAAAGATTATATGTTATTTTTGTAGACATGATGAAGTGTTTTGATTCTATTTATAGAAATGGTATGTGGTTAAAATTATATAATTGTGGTATACAGGGGAAACTGTTAAGAATTGTAAGAGATATGTACAAAAAGGTAAAATCATGTGTTAAACTATGTTCAAACTTTTCTGACTATTTCGAATACGCAGTCGGTTTACGTCAAGGTGAGGTGATGTCACCTCTACTTTTTTCTATTTTTGTTGAAGATTTAGAGTTGTTCTTGCAAAAAGATATTGATAGCGGTATAGCATTGGATGATATTTTGTTAATTCTATTACTTTTTGCAGACGATATGGCAATAATAGGTAAAACACCAGTTGAGATACAACTGCATTTAGATAATTTATATACATACTGTGATACTTGGGGATTGAAGGTAAATACTTCTAAGACTAAAATAATGGTATTTCGTAAGAGGGGAGGGTTATTAAATTCTGAACATTGGAACTACAATGGTCAAAATATAGAAGTAGTTAATGATTTTAATTATTTAGGTACTGTTTTTAATTATACGGGGACATTTAGTTTAAATCAAGAACATTTAGTCGGTAAAGCTTTAAAAGCAACGAATATTTTATTGTGTAAATGTAAAGAGTTTGACCTCAGTCCAAAAGTATTATGTCAGTTATTTGATGCTTTTGTCGGATCAATATTGAACTATGCTAGCGAAATATGGGGTTATTCTAAATCAAAAGAGATAGAAAGAATCCACCTTAGATTTTGCAAACGTTTATTAAATGTGAAAACAAATACTTGTAATGCTAGCGTTTATAGCGAACTTGGTCGATATCCATTGTACATACAAAGGTATATTAGAATGATAAAATATTGGCTGAAAATTATAAATACAGATAATATTATTCTTAAAACCATTTACAACCAAGCTGTTGTCGATTGTTATAATGGTCAGGTGAATTGGGTGTCCAACATACGAAAGATACTCACAGATTACGGCTTTGCATACGTATTCGACAATATTAACAATATCAATGTAGATCTATTTTTATCTGAATTAAAATATCGTATTGTAGATACTTTTAAACAAGAAACACTATCCACTATCGATAATAGCTCCATGTTATGTTTATATAAACATGTTAAAACGTTGCACTCCTATAAGCAATTGCCTAGGAGATATAGATTTTATTTCTGTAGATTGAGACTAAGTAATCTCCCTCTAAGAATTCAAACCGGTAGATACAGTAGAAATCGTATACCACGAGAAGAAAGATCTTGTTTAATTTGTAACTCTTCAGACATTGAAGATGAATATCATTTTGTTTGTATATGCAATTGTTACAATAACATCAGACGAAAGTATTTAAAAAAGTATTACTATGTGAAACCGTCTGTGTACAAATTTATTCAACTTTTGAATTCAAACATCAAGACAGATTTAATAAATCTATCAAAATTTGTTAAAGAAGGTTTATGTATAAGAAATGCACTCACAGTTGAAAATAATTAAGTAGTTCATCCTCCGAATTCTTTCGATATAATATTTATTGTTGTTATTATAGCTTTAAGTAGATAATATGTTTTCTAATCTACATAGAAACCCATTATTGTAAGCTATGTCATGTTGATGTTTACATATGTAGTTTACGTGTTGTAGACGATGTACTTTGTACAAGTCTAAATAAACATTTGTCTTGTCTTGTCTTGTCATAAAGAGCGTCTGATCCGATAATTTTATGCAAAATAAAACCCAAAGTATGTAATAAATTTATTATTGCATGTCGGACAACTATAATTAAGTGGTACTTAACCAAATGGTGAACTTGAAGTTTCCGATTTCGGAAAGGAAAATAATAGGCGAAAAATTGGAAGAAAAAGGGAGTGTTTATTTTTAAATAAAAGAAAACACGCAGGTCAGCCCGCAAGCTTCCGGCGGGTCACTCCTGGTGTTGTACATTGATATATCATTGGATTGATAAACTGCAATCATATAATAAAGTATGGAGTTCAAAAAATGTGTAGCTCGAGGTTTGAAGCTAGTTTTATGAAGAAACGTCGATGTAAGATGGCTGCTTTTATCAGGAATAAATTAGGATATTCTCACATATGTGTCCGTATCATTGTTGTGAAATTAAATTCCAATAAAGAAAAAAAATGTTTATATATATATAAACAATACAGCAATAGATGAGTCTTACATTATGCTAACATGTCACGAAAACCGATTGGAATTTTCTCAAACCGATTTTTTGCTAGAGCTTTTCATATCGGCTCAAACATTGCCAAACGTTTAGTCGACATCGATGAGGTGATCGCAAAAAAAACATTTTGGTTACTACATTACCTAGTATCTTTCAGCTTCTATGAAAAATTCACACAGCCCATACATAAAATACATATTTTTCAATCATTATCTACCATCAACTTATGCAGGAGTCGCTTTGAAAACAGCTACAGAGTAACACACCACTATTCTTACCACAGACCGGAAGCGGGAGATTATTTCAATTTTACTGATGGTTATCTGAATTAATTAAACAATTATCATCTGGGCTGATAGTTATAAAACTGAGATTAGAAACCGGTCTCAAATCTCAAGCATCTGATTGGCTGAAATGGCGACTTGAGATTTGAGACTGGTTTCTATGCTCATTTTTATAACCTTGGGCAATGGTTTTTGATGTTCTTTGATCGTTCGGAAAAGCTCGCATGTTAAATGCATAAATATATCGCAACGGAGACGACGACAACGACGACAACAACACGATAGAAATAAAAAATAAATCCCCGTCTATCCGAAGAGGAGAAAATCCTTTTAATTTCAACTTTATTATACCGCTCGAATAACCGTAATGACATCGATTGATGTAATAGGCTTTTTAAATAGGATATATATTTTCCAAATGAAAAAAACTGTTTAAAACAACAACAAAAGATATAGACAAACATTAAGTATAGGTTATTGTTTATTTGGAGGCTTGTACGAAAATTAAACGGCCAGGCCCAGCACAGCTGGGCGACCGTTTAATTTTTCGTACAAGCCTCCAAATAAACTATAACGTATATAATGGTCGAAATTATTTTTGTAACTGACAAAACAGTCGTCGCGTATATACCATACATGGGTATGCACAAAATCAATAGTCAAACTTAAATTAGCTTTGTCATTCAATGGCTCGTAAACATGTACTGAGAGAATATTTTAGGAAGTGAATTATTCTTTTTTTTCTGAAAACACCTTGTGAACATAACTGACTCTCAGGAAAAAAAACGTGAGTCTGTCCTTGGGTTGAGAAACAAGGGTTCATCCCTGGAAGTTCCATTTTACCCGTTACTTCATAAATAAATCTTTTATAGCATGGCTAAAAATAGTTTATATCCGCATCAACGGGCTCATCCGTGTCGTCTGAGCACGACCGACACTTCTTTCTGTTAGATTCACTAGATTATTTTTGACAAAAAAGAGAAAGTGCAAATATTGATGACATTGATTTTATGGGTGATCTGGATCTAAACTGGCCGCCTATGTGATAACAGACCTAGGAAGATTATCATAAGCCAAAAAAGTCAGAGCTAAAATATTTCAATGATTTTCTTTTCCTCAGATTTTCTAACTCACGCCTTCTTGAACACTGTAGAAGATCGTTCACGAACTATACATGTTTATCAATAAATGTTCGGACAATATTGTGGAGAAAATCGACCTATAATAAACACATTCAAGACGAGCGAATTTATGAGAATTAAGGTTCGAAATATTTGAAAAATACTGCATTGTCATTGGCTTAAAAATAATTTCAACCATTATTGCCTGCAAAGTAAGTACTAAAGCACAATACTCGTCCCTCAAGCAAAATTGTTAATTAATATTTTATTTTATTTACATGTAGATGTTTTCCATGAATATTTTTCATATCAGTTGTGAAAATATGAAAAAAGAAAGAAAACTAAACCAGACACTCGGATGTTACGAAAGATTCAGTCAAATATGTAATTATTCATGGAATGTACAACAAATGAAGTTCATCGGCATTTTTTATTCCTTAGAATGAAAAACGCCATAATGGATATGAACGAAGATGTTAGATAAGAGCTATCAGTTCTGCACTAAGTATGATTGCGAGTGTTTAATAGAACACATGGGAGTTACCGGTAATCAATCCCTGAATCTAGCAAATTTTGCCCCCAAATCATCGCAAAAATCAAAGAGATTGATAAATTTAAATAATAAGCATGATCGCATTAATGACTCTATGTAAAGGCAAAAATGAAGGTTGCAGTGACAGTATTTTGCCAGTACGTTGATCAGATATGGGAAATTACCGTTAACTGTATACACCATGAATGCTTAAGTTAATTAATGATGCTGGTATATATCATTAAGATAGACTCTGATAGAAATTAATGCTATAACAATATGAACAATATTGAGTGTTTAACGTCCGCTTAATTATTGAAATAAAAGTGGTTTCTTAATAAGTAGTTTATAAAGTGTTTCTTTTCTAAACTTTTAATCTTTGAAGGGGTGTAAAATAACAACTTTTACCGAGGCCTAAAAAATTGAGTTTATACGAGTTTTTTCTATTTGTTTTATTTTGACTATCAATATACGTGTAATGAACTGATCAATAATCACAAAGAGCACTGAAGTGTGTTACTTCATATATCATTCTCACAGCTTCTAACGACGCTTGTGTAGTACATAGATAAATAAGCGTCTAGCCCACAAAGAATTGTCGTTTCGCACTAATGTGACATTAGTAGATAATCCAGTCACAATAAGCAACTGTTCAAAAACTCGATTATTCATATTTCGGGAGCATATATGAAATAATCGCACCGTTTGTCCGTTATCGGTCGCTGTGTTTAAAGGCTACATATACCAAAGCGATATATCAAGAGAACAATATTGTGTTTGGCATATTTACACCAAATTTTAACGTATTTTATTATTACATTTAATTCTAAAAAATAACTATTAATTTTATATTGTACTTGCAAAAAAATGCAAAATAATTTAAAGTGATGTACATATTATTACTTCCCTTTATTGAACTTTCCGTGCCATTTAATGCGAATTTCTTCCATGCATAAATAGCGTCTGGTCCGATAACTTTTTGCAAAATAAAACCCAATGTATGTAATAATTTTATTATTGCATGTCGAACAACTATAATTAAGTGGTATTTTACCAAATGGTGAACGCGAAGTTTCCTATTTCGGAAAGGGAAATAATAGGCGAAAAATTGGAAGCAAAATGGTAGTGTGTATCTTTAAATAAAAAAGCAGGGCCGAAAAAGTGATAAAGATTTCAGCAAGAAACTCTAGGAAATGGCAGCCATTTTGTTTTAACTCGGTCTATTAGTCGACGCAAAGATTTTGCGTAATAAAATATACTTAGTTTTCAAACAGGAATTGGTTGACATTAATTTACTGATAACTACTGAGTAAGAGTCTAAAACTGAACGTGTTATAAATTTACAACGTGAAGATTTCACAAAAACTCAAGCGTTTTGTGACTTGGATCAAATACTTGTGGTTATTTAATAAAATTGTCAATAAATAAGTGATTTGATATTGACCCTGTTATTTGTCCTCGGGTCAGTCGTATTAGCCCGAGGCCGAAGCCGAAGGCCTCGGGCCTATACGACTGCCCTCGGACAAATAACAGGGCCAATATCAAATCACTTATTTAATAACATATATTATTGAACCTTCTGTGCCCTTTAATGCGAATTCCTTCCATGCATAAAGAGCGTCTGATCCGATAACTTTATGCAAAATAAAACCCAATGTATGTAATAATTTTATTATTGCATGTCGAACAACTATAATTAAGTGGTATTTAACCAAATGGTGAACGCGGAGTTTCCTTTTTCGGAAAGGGAAATAATAGGCGAAAAATTGGAAGCAAAATGGTAGTGTGTATCTTTAAATAAAAGAAAACACGCAGGTGAGCCCGCAAGCTTCCGGCGGGTCACTCCTGGTGTTGTACATTGATATATCATTGGATTGATAGGCTGCAATCATATGATAAAGTATGGTGTTCAAAAAACTTGTAGCTCGAGGTTTGAAGCTAGTTTTAAGAAGAAACATCGATGTAAGATGACTGCTTTTATCAGGAATAAATAAGAATATTCTCAATCACAGGTGTCCGTATCATTGTTGAAAAATTAAATTCCAATAAAGAAAAAAAATGGTTTTTCGATATATATAAACAATACAGCAATAGATGAGTCTTACATTATGCTAACATGTCGTGAAAACCGATTGGAATTTCCTCAAACCGATTTTTTGCTAGAGCTTTTCAGATCTGCTAAAACATTGTCAAACGTTAAGTCGACATCGATGAGGTGATCGCAAAAAAACATTTTGGTTACGGCATTACCTAGTGTCTTTCCGCTTCTATGAAATATTCACACTGCCAATACATAAACTACATATTTTTCAATCATTATCTACCATCAACTTGTACATTTTCTCGATCTAACGCTAAAATCGTCTTTGTTTTTGGATGCGTTGTCTCAAATATTTACTTTGACAGCCATGATGCTTCCGAATGGTTCTGGTCAGTTTCGGTAATTCGCCGATCTCAAATTTTGCAACGATTTCTTCGATCGGCTGGTAGTCTAAAACGCCAGCCAATCTGATAAACAATTGCAAAAATGACTTCCTCGTATTCATGCTTATGATTTTAGGGTTTTCTTACTTGGTCGCTGTTACATGCTTCTAGTTCGTTAGACACACGCTAGTGGTGCGTTAGACGAAACGTTAATAACACGCCAGATGTGTCATCCTCATTCTAGAACGCTCAAAAATGAACGATTGAAACGTTCAGAGCACGTTGACCAGAACGTCATAGTGTGACGGCCCCTAAAAACGCTCTTCTTGAGCTATCCCAGCAACCATTGGCGACTACCTACGTTTCCTCAAACGCCAAAGAACGCTGACCAGAATGTCATGGTGTGACCACTTCATGAGAAAGTATCGAGTTTGGATCCTTTACAGCTTGCATCAGGAGTCGCTTTGAAAACAGCTACAGAGTAACGCACCACTATTTCTACAACAGACCGGAAGCGGGACATTATTTCAATTTTAACAGGATGGTTATATGAATTAATTAAACAATTATTGTCTGGGCTGAGAGTTATAAAACTAAGATAAGAAACCAGTCTCAAATCTCAAGCATCTGATTGGCTGAAATGGCGGCTTGAGATTTGAGACTGGTTTCTATGTCCAGTTTTATAACATTGGGCAATGGTTTTCGTTGATCGATGTTTGTTAAAAAAACTCGCATGTTAAATGCATGAATATATCGCAACGTAGACGACGACAACGACGACAACAACAACGCGATAGAAATAAAAAATTTAATCCCCGTCTATCTAAAGAGGAGAAAATCCTTTTAATTTCAACTTTAATATACCACTCGTATTTCCATTTACAACCGTTATGACATCGATTGATGTAATAGGCTTTTTAATAGGAAATATATTTTCCAAATGAAAAAAAAAAACTGTTTAAAACAACAACAAAAGATATAGACAAATATTAATGCCTGCCAAGTTAGTACTAAAGCACAATACTCGTCTCTCAAGCAAAATTGTAATTAATATTTTATTTCATTTAGATGTTTTCCATGAATATTTTTCATATCAGTTGTGAAAATATGAAAAAAGAAAACCAGACACTCGGATGTTATGAAAGAATCAGACAAATATGTCATTATTCATTGAATGTAACAAATGAAGTTCATCGGCATTTTTTATTCCTTAGAATGAAAAACGCCATAATGGATATGAAGGAAGATGTTAGATAAGAGCTATCAGTTCTGCACTAAGTATGATTGCGAGTGTTTAATAGAACACATGGGAGTTAAGCGAATCTAGCAAATTTTGCCTCCAAAAATCATCGCGAAATATCAAAGAGATTGATAAATTAAAAAAATAAGAATGATCGCATGAATGGCTCTATGTAAAGGCAAACATGAAGGTTGCAGTGACAGTATTTTGCCGGTACGTTGATCAGATATGGGAAATTACCGTTTACTGTATACACTATGAATGCTTAAGTTAATAAATGATGCTGGTATTTCATTGAGATAGACTCTGATAGAAATGAATGCTATAACAATATGGACATTGTTGAGTGTTTAACTTCCGCTTAATTATTGAAATAAAAGTGGTTACTTAATAAGTAGTTTACAAAGTGTTTTTTTTCTAAACTTTTGATCTGTGAAGGGGTGTAAAATAACAACTTTTTACTGAGGCCTAAACATTTGGGTTTATATTTTCTTTTTATTTTATTTTGTCTATCAATAAACGTGTAATCTACTGATCAATAATCGCAAAGGGCACTGAAGTGTGTTGGTAAAATGGTTCATGTTGGTTCCAATCTTAAATTTTGGTGCTGCAAACGACGTGCTTACCAAAATCGCTTATATTATGTGCAATATTGCTTGCAGAAATTGAAAATAAATTGGTGGCGTCAAAGCGGTGTCCGAGACAAACATTTCAGTTTGTATCTACTTACAGAGTTGTTCGGGACCTACTGTCTTATTCTTCGGGTATTCACGTAACATAACGCAAACGCACGTTAACGCAAATCGTTATAAAAACGAGGAATATAATCCAAAATACAAACCAAGACGTTAAAAGAGCTTGACCTACTCGAAAAGTATATCGATTCACAGGAAACTAATCATTTAAGATACTGAATGTTTCGATTGCATCCTGTTCAATTTATTGCGTGGGCAACTACATGTATACATGTTCATGAATATAAATAATCAAGCACATAAATACAATTTGACAATTTTTACTTTTCCCATGCTCTGTGTCGCTTTATCATTGCTTCTTTATGTACACTTATATTATTACCACTTTTACTGTTTTTATAAAAATATTTAAAAAATATTTTAACACCTGTTGATTTTTGGATTGCTAGAAGGTAACACGTTTTAGTAAAAAGACGTTCTAATTATTGATCTATTACGTAGTTATGCTATTAAAAATATCATATTTAATTGGTTATTATAACTCTGTGTTTTCGTATTAAATTTAATCTTTCTTTCGATACCACACATTTACAAAAAAATATTAAAAATAAAGTTTTGTAGGCCGCCAACTTCACGCCGCTATGCCGCCAATTTCACACCGCTAGGCGGCCAAGTGGGTGAATTTGGAATATTGTTTTCTATATTACGTTTATCATTTTCTTACTTTGTGAGTAGAGTTCTGCCTTTAAAGGCAATTTACTCATTGTAAGTACAATGTATATTCATTTAATTGATGAAGAGATAATATTTTTTTAGCGTGTAGCGTTTTAAAGAAACACTCCGTCAAGATGAATGTATTCACCGTGTTGGCAATGGTAGCATGCATCTACGCTAGAGATGTCGAAGAATTTGACCAAGCTGACAGTTCTAGTATGCACCTTGAACCCGTTTCCGCAAAGGATGGAGCACCAGGGCCCATGACCATAAACCTGAGTTGGGAGACCAGTCTCAAATCACAAGCATCTGATTGGCTGAAATGGCGAACAGTCGCCATTTCAGCCAATAAGATGCTTGAGATTTGAGACTGGTCTCCTGATTTAATTTTATGATCTTAGAGCACCAGTTGGTGGTGGTACCATTAAATACCTTAAAATACCCTTACTAAATTAATCATTCTGCACAATATGTTTTTTCTAATGAAAGCAATAAACAAGCAACACTGTTTGGAAAACTATTACTTTATAACGTACATTTTCTAAATAACTTGTGGTGAGTTATGTTTCATTGTTGTCTCGTTTACATGTATTCCTTCTATAAAAGCATGTGGTAAATCATCAATTAAGATTGTTTATCTCCTGAACGAAAACTAACTATATGCTGTTTTCTCTTCAAGATCTGAAAGAAGAAAGCAAGAATGTTAACCCGCAAGTTGAGACCTGGCGGGGCAACAAGATAGCATTTTCAGCCTATCTCAGTGCAGATTACACATGTATCAGGAATGGTCAACGTGTTAAATTCGACAAAGTACTTCTTAACGATGGAAGAGGATATTCACCTTCTACGGGCATCTTTAGGTATAAACCATTAATTTAAAATAGAAAACAAACGCTTCCAGCAGTACAAATCTATCGAAAATGTGATTTTTTTTTGTATCAGTATCATTATTTATTAAGTTTCCAAGTTTCTATAGAAGTCATCGTACATCCAACGTGTATTATAACTCGTTTGCAAGTCAATGGCTTTATAGTTTTTACATTTTGCGGTCTGAGGAAACTCGTCTAATTTCGTCTTCCAAAAGCAAAATATGAAGAAGAATGTCTGTATTAAAAGCATACAGACTATCTTATAAATCTTTCATTATGCATTCCAATCATATAAGAAATGTCGGGTGAACTACTTTTTCGAATTTTTTTCGTTCTCGCTCTCAAAACAGTTAATCCCAATCTCGTACGCGTGAAAGATAGTTATATATATTAGGCACATTATGCTGCGAAACTAGAAACAGTTTAACTTTGTCATTTAGTGTTCTGTTTTGGTTCTATTTTAAATTAAGAGAACTTAAAGTCCATCTTACGTGTAACTACAAAGAAAATCTTTTAATACTTATGAAATGTTGTTTTTCTGCGAAGTGGATAATCGAATTTTATAATGTAATGCCACAATAAAGTTATTTATATTTTTTCTTTGTATCTTTGGTTTATTTTTGGCAATGTTGCACACGTTTAAGGACTTAAATTATATAATAATGATTATTGATAAGTATTATTAAAATAATGCTGAGCCTGAAACAAAATGATTGAATGATGTCCATAACTTATTCTTTGACAGAGCACCAAAAGCCGGTGTGTATGTGTTTACCTACGTAGTTGCCCAGAGAGGCACAAATGAGATCCGAGTAAAGCTTGTACGAGATGGAAAAAACATTAATAGTGCAGTAGCAGAAAGTAAGTAGAATACAACGCCAATATGAAAACTTGACAATTTCATGTTGCTATTCATAACAATACTGATGGAAGTGAATGCAATATCTGAAGGATTTTGTTAACCTATATCTTGGAGGTTGTCCTTTCGTTATCTATCGGTTTAAAATAGAAAAAAAGGAAAATATTATATTTGGTTGTGGAAAAGTAACAGTAAACAGGGAGATTATTTTCAAAAGGATATTTTATAACAGTTTTCTGTTATTTCTTTGCACCAGTGGACTTTAACTATTGTGTTTTTTACTTCTGTACATGTCATAAATTTATAAATTGGACCGTTAAATGATCTGTTTAAAACATTTATGTTACAATACCGATCTCATCATTATTTAGAGAACAGGTGATAACCTTGACCTCTGTAAAAATTAACAACATCTCAAAGCTTTATCAAATGTCCAGCTATGTGAAAATACCAAAACCTTAAATTAAACATAAAACATCACGTTTCATATATAATGGAACCTTCACCTCACTGCGGACTATTCCATTTCACTCTTAATGAGAATTAGCCATCACTCAAGTTGTTACTGCAAACTACCAGCTTTTGAGGAATCATTCTTTATTGGGACAGCTGATTGGTCAGTTGAAATAAATCGTTCGATACAGCGAATGTTAGCAAAATATTACCTGTTTATAAAAAAAACTGTATTTGTATTAATAAAAATGTCGTGTAAACTGGCGGTCGGCAAGACTGTACTATACATTTTCTAATTTTAAAAGAAAAAAAATGACATAACTTATAATTAAAATCAGTGATTTTTAAAGCAAGTTAATGATTTTTAAACACATAATAGATTAAGAAAAGCACGATGACATTTCCTCTATAGAGTGTCAGTCCAAAAACAAAGACATAACAAAGACATAACCGGATGAGATTGACTAAGCCTGCTCTTTAGCTGTAATAGCAATACATATCACAGCCAATGCCACCTAGCCAGTGTTGAGCCTATCTCAAACAAGTAAACAGTAAACATTTTAATATATCTCAATCAACGTTTTTCATAATATGAAAATAAGAAGCTCTTTCTGTACTTTTCAGTGCGATATTTGCAGATTAATACCGTTCAGTCAGCAGCGGCGTCTTCAGATAAAATAATTGGTTTGACATTAAAGAGAAAACAGTGAGGATGGGGACTAAACACAATATAAAAATCTGACTTGAGTTCTATGTATATATAAATCTGTTTAACACAGCTATTTTAAAAGCAGTATTCATATTGTTTGCTGTTTATGGTTTCTATTTTAAAACTGACTATATAATAAGCTAATGATCTCTAATCCTCTCTACTTTCTGCTTGTACAGAGAGGCTTCACGCGTACATACATGTGTTACGTACACTATATACGTTATAACACAACCAATAGTACAATAACATAGAGACATATACAACACAATTTTCTTCTTTTATAGCCAGAGGTTACTCTGTTGATGCTCAAGGAACAAACACCGCCGTCATCTATGTCAAGTGTCGCCAGAAAGTGTGGATTGAAGCTCAGAGCGGTAGCCATCTTGAAGGAGACAACCATGACAATAGATTTACCACTTTCAGTGGCTATTTTCTCTATTAACCCTGAAAACCAGTCAATTACTGCCTTTCACAATATGAAGGGATTATCGCAAACTAAAGTTACGCAGTCAATAAAAAGTTCCCACTTCATTAACGATGTACAGTTTTCATACATGTAATCTTGATTAATATTCCGATGAATGCATGCAATTCTGGACAAATAAATATTTAGAAATTTGAATCTAAATATAAAACAGAGCTGATATCATGTTGTTATTGTTTGTCTTTGTATACGGCTTTAAGCACTCAGCTTATATAGGACTTGATTAACAGTACATAAGAGAAAATACATTGGCGAGTATTATAATAGTTTACCTTCACCATTGGGCAAATTGTAATGAAATTGACCGTTCAAAACCAATAGTGTAGATTTGTGAACATATTCTGGATTGATTGTTTTTCCTCTATTTGTTGTTAGTTTGTTTCATGTTCATTTTTTTTTTTGATTCCTTCAATTAGAGTTCCTTCATTCGTCTCTTGTAATGTTAACGTTAGATGTGGTTCTCCTCACGTGCCTAAATTCCTGTTTGATAAGCTGTGAGTATGTTATATATACTAGTGGACAAAAGTCTTGTCCGGTCTACAAAACTAAGATATCTTTATTGTTTTTATCGCACACTCATCAATTTGGTATCAATGGAAAGATGAAATTTTCGTGCATTTAATTAACACAGAATTTTGGAATTTGAGCCAGTAATGCCGGTAAAATAATGTGTAGAAAATTGCCATTTTTGGATTAACAACACACAAATGATTGCATTGAGTGTGTCTTATATTAAACTCTTTTTTTCAATAGTGTGTATGACCACCATAAACCCTTTTACGCTTTGACGCTACAAGTCTATTCAGGAATAGCCGGAAGTTGGTCCCATTCCTGGGCAATGGCGTCCCTTAATTGATGGACGTTGTACACATTCCGTGCCCTTATCTTCCGTTTCATGTAGTCCCAAACGTGTTCGATTGTGTTCCTATTCGGCGAAAAAAATTAGTAGCCATGGCAACCTTTGGACACTGTTTGCCGCCAGAAAGTTTTGAGTCAGCCTTGCAGCATGGCGCCGGGCATTGTCCTGCAGTACCTGAATGAGCATTAAAGAATGGGAAAGTAATCGGCTGCAACAACTAGTCTACGTAACCTTGTGCAGTTAGGCCACGACCGCGTCCTCGACCACTTTCGAGGAATTTTAATATGGCGTGTAAACCCTGCCATAACCATGAAGCTTGGCCCACCCCAGCGGTCATTTTCAATCACACAGGCGTCCGTAAACCTCTCATCAGAGGTCGCTTGAATCAATAATAAATTTACACTCTCCCGTAAACAAAACGGTTTGCCATTGATTCAAGCGCAATGTTCGGTAGCATGCTACCCTTAGACCCATGTGATTTGGAGTTAGTCTTACTCCACGATAAGGCCGTCGGCAACGTAATCCGTCTGCCTTGAGACGTCGCCGTATCGTTCTGGCACTTATGCGAGGTCAATAACGACCAGGTGTGTTTCGTGCCGTGTCATTTGGAGCTGCAAAGCGATTACGTAAATGGGTAAGCTGAATATGCCTATCCTGACGTAACGTTGTTTCACGCGGCTTTCCTGAAAGTGAGAGATCTGCCACGGTGCTGTGAATTACGAATTTTCTACGTAATCGACGAATGGTTTTCTCTTTAACCCCGAAATGACGTGCAACATGTGCGGCAGCTGCACCAGCCTCAAGTTGGCCTATAACGCACAAACGTTGCTCATTTTAAAGCCTTATTTATGATCAAAATCAATATTTTCTTCCAATATCTCGATGTCTTCCGATTGGAATATCCTAAAACAAGAGGATAACGTAATTCATTTTATGAAATTGTACACAGTACTGCATACACGAGGGGGCACGTGTAAAACGTCGACGGTAGTGTACGCCCATTGTTACAGCGCACACGACAATCAAAATTGAAAAATCGGTTATAAATATAGACGATATAAAGTAGGCAAAATTTCAAGGTCGTAACTTTACGCGTTTAAAAGTTGTTATGAAAAAAACATACCGGACAAGACTTTTGTCCACGAGTATACAATACAGCTCTTGAGATTTTTTTTGTCATACATGTATTAGTTTGTTTTTCATGTTTTTGAACGCATTAAAAAAGGAAATCTGTTCATATACTGAATAATCATTTGTGTAAATCGTCTGCTTTCTAACGATGAAACCATGTGAGCAATAACGTATATACGCAGTTTTAAGGATTCAATATTGTTGTTTCCATTTATGTTTCCGTAATACTAGAGAACGTGAGATTTAACAAATACAGGTTGAGAAACAGAAACACAAATAAGTCTATCAATGTAATCGTTTGGTGACGACATTTTTTTTGGTAATAAACACGTCTCAAAATATATAATATCTGATATTAATAACGTTTATGTAAGCGATTTAACAAACATATTTGTTAAAAAACAGAGACATTCCAGTATAGGTATATAACAAGGAAACATTTTGCATATGATTTCCTTAATTAATACGTGCGAAGAAACCACACAAAAACTGAAAATTTTAGAATGGTCATTTGTTATCTCTCAGCTAAAAGTTGAACATAGACAGAATTACATAGTTAGTAGTTACGAGTCCTAATACGAAATCGTGTCGATTCCGATTACGGTATTGCGCATGAGCAAAAAGCAGTACCTTGAAACTTTGAAACCGTGTTTTCCGGTTTGCAAAATAAGGCTTCTGATTGGACAATATGACTTCCACCGGGTGCAATACTCCAGATTGCTTGCTTCCGGATTTTAAAACTGAAAATTCGCCATTTTGTTTCTCGATTCACATTTTCAGAAATTCTCCTTCCATATGTTAGATAACAATTAAGATTAAACTCGCCAAAAATTAAGGTAAATAAGTTTCTACATTGATTCAAACCTAATATTGTCACAGAGTTAGGGTCTAACAGTAGACTCCACCGTCGGTTGAGTAGGTTGTTAGGCGTTTTGTTAATTAAAATACAGAGTGACAAAATGAAAGTTTAAACCCCAGCATGCTCCACATTGGAAATTTACTTTTTTTTTACTGCAATTATCAACACGAACAGTAAGTTTAACATTGAAGTTTAGATAACAATATCGATTGCTTTCGTTTTAATTTGGTGTAAGAAAGCGATTATTGCGTTGAATTAACTCTGGATACTGTAGACTGGACAGAACTGGTCAAATGAAATCTGTCCAGCTACACATGTAATGGCATTGAAGATGTGTATACTTGATCAGGACTCGAACCCAAGGTTCTCAGATATAACATACAGCTAATCTGCCAATATAAGTTTAAATTTGAGGCATGGCAAAGCTGTCCTTACCTAATGCTATCTGAATAATGCTTCATTTGCAACAAATAAAAATTATTACATTTCATTAAAAAAAATCGAGGTATAGTGTAGAATGATTAAAAAAGAAAGCACGGCAATGCCGTGTTTACCACTAAATATTTATTTCAGATTTTAGGAATAATTGCTCTGTCAAATAAGTAACTGTTACAAGTTCAAATGTGTTGCATGGTGAAGCCATTTTGACCATTAATTAATTGGTATTTGAACATTTATTTATTTTTCACAGTCCAATAATTTGTCTCGAGCTTTTGTATAAATGCCTGGGTCCAGATGTTTTGAGTGTAAAAATTATCTTACGATCGCTCACTAAGAAAATAAATAAAGTCATTGGAAAGTGTATGCATGCATTGGGCAAATGATATTGTTTATTAAATTTGTTTTTTTTGTAATTTGTAATTCAGTTTGAAGTAATCATATGACAGATGCATGACAAATCTGGTTCAAAGAGCATGAAACTGGAATAGGAGAAAAAGTAGACTACTGGAGAAGTAATTTTTATTAAATTTACTCTGAAGGGCTTACCACACTCCTCCCAATCATGTTCATCGATAAAAGGAAAATTATCAAAATCTCAATAATGGTAAAATGCCGTTAAATGAAACTTTGCACAAATGTATGTTATTAATGTATCTTTATTTTTGCAGATGGCAAGACACGTTAGAACAGTAAAGAAAAATTGCGAGATTGAAAAATTCCCTCAACTTTTATTTACACAAATTCACAATAACTAAACAACACAAAACATCATTTTAAATGCCCACATGAGTAAAATGATACTGACAACAATTTATTATTTCCTCGTGACTTACATATGTAAACTTTACGAGATATTAGTAAAAGTGTGTTTGACCTTCAATTTCCTAGTTGCTTACTGGTCGCGTAAACGGATGACAATCACTGATTTCTCTTTTAATAGTTGAAAGTTTTTTACAAAGTACATAACATTTTCTTGTCAGTATAATTGCACTCACGTGGGAATTTAAAATTATGTTTTGTATCGCTTAGTTTTTGTGAATTTATGTAAATAGAATTTTAAGGCATTTTTAGGTCTAGCTTTTTTTCTTTACTTTTCTAACGTGTCTTACTGTATGCAAAATAAAGATACATTAGTAACATTCATTTGTGCAAAGTTTCACTGAACGGCATTTTGCCATTATTGAGATTTCGATAATTTTTTTATCGATGAAGGTAATTGGGAGGAGTGTGGTTAGCCCTTTAATATAAAGTACAAACAGCGCAGACTTTGCCCTTCTTTTATATTACTATGGTGTACCAAAATCAATTGCATGTTTACACACCATCACCTGAACATGCCAAATTTTCGGCAGACTCTGCATCAAACACCACAAAGTTTCTCTGTGGACCATGTTGTTCATACATGATGGGTCCCTGTGGTCACTTATTAAATCCTTTATTTAGTGGGTTAATCTTATAATCTTGTTCAGTTTTTTTTTTAAATAAAACAATGTTGTTTCAGTTTGCCCAGTTAAAACTTAACCTTCTTCATGGACACACCTTTTTACCACATGGACAGCCCATGTAAATCCAGATCAAATGGCAGAGATGTAGATTCAGATCAGCTGGAACATCTTTGAATTTTGAACAACTTTGTGGTCTTTAAAATGTGATAACACTCTGGTTTAAATTTATGCTAATCTTGTGTAGGAATTAAAGACGGCATTAAATTAGAATTAGAAATTAGAATTAGAAATATACCAAATAATTAGAATTAGAGTTAGAAATATACCAAAGCAACTCATACCTGAAATAAGTATATGCTGGTTTACATGTACAATGTGTAATGCCAATTTTTCAAAATAATGAGGGGTTTCAAGAAATTCAAGGAAAACTTACACCCTGGTTCAATTGGAAAGTAGATTTCTACTTTCAGTTTGAACCAGGAAGTAAGTTTTTCTTGAATTTCTTGAAAAACCCTAACATTATTTTGACGAATTGGCACTAAACATTGTAGATCGGCATATACTTATTTCAGGTATGAGTTGCTTTGGAATATTGTCCATGAATTTCAGAGTTTTCATGCAAACGAGTTTTCTTTTGTTTTATTATGTGCTTGGTAATTAGAACATGAATTAGATTAAATTGAGCTTGCAAATATTAACTACATCCTTAGCTAAATACATTTCTTTACTAAATACTAAAATCTAGGAGGCAATAAGTATTTCCCCCAAATTTCATGTTTGAAATTTTAGCGTGTTTTCGCCATTTGCAATGTTTGCGACCCCTTAACAGTTCTAGAGAGTAGAGTGAGCATACAGCCTACATATATATTACTTCCACTATTAATTCCTGCAATAGAAGGTGCTGCTTGGGAAGTTTATGTCAATGGACAAGAAAAAGAATTGTCTATACAATTATACTGTTTGATCGTGATATCAAATAATTCAAAAAAACGTTTTACTGTAGACATCATTGACGAACATTAACTGAGCAACACCATCAGTATAATTTTGTTATGAATATAATTTGCTGTTTAATGGAACCATAGAAAATAGGAATAGACTCCTTCAGCATTTGCTTTTCTGTTCATGGACTAATTTGAATGTTTCATTCTATTCGGATAATAAATTGCTCTACTGTCACTCATAGTATTATCTAAAGTCCTCAGACCCAAAAGTATGTTTGTTGATTTCGAGCTTGAATATTCATTGACAAAGAATATGTCAAGCTTTGCTACTTTCTCTGTCATTGATGTCACCATATTCCAACTCAGAATTTAAGGTGTTGTGGAATGATGTTTTACTATCTACCTTGTTAACCAGACTTTTATGAGTCTATATTTCTAACACCATCAGTCATCCTTGCATTTTGATCACATTTTGGTGCTGTTTAACTAAGAGTTTACAGGCAAACTGGTGTATTCAACTTCTCAGAGGATTTTTCCAAACTTCACAGAAGAATTCACCTCATTAAGATATAGTGTTGCATCTTCAAACCTTGACAAGTTTTGGTTCAAAAATACAACAACTGATGACTTGTTTCTTTGTTTTACTGTTAAACATACGATATCCATCACATTTGATTCGTCGATTCCGAGAGAGGCAGTGCCTTAGTTCATATTAACAACGAGGTGAAAGTATCTTTGGAGGTCTTCAACTGTACTTCAAGGTGGTGTTTGTTTTAAACAATAACAACTTCCAGCAAGTAATTTATTATGAAAGCTAGATATTATATTTAAAATTCGTTAATTGCAATGAATGTTGTTATCGATAATTATTGCCTACTTGAAAACTGAAATTAAAAACGGAAACTGGCCATCAAAGATAAATTCGGCTTTCAATGTCACATTTGCATCCTTTTGGCCAAAATCCAACAGCTATTTTAGCAATGAAGTGTTTAAGAAATTCATTTTATGTATAAACGACATAAACATTACTTGTTTCCGTCTTAACTTTTGAAATCACGTGTGGTAAGTAGTTGTTTTTCTAAATTATTTCTTCTTTAGCAATTTATTAATTAAGTTGAATCTCAGAAATTTCAATAAATTGCTATTGAAACTCTCACTCGATTATGTTTATCTCTTCAGTGTTCAGCTTAAAAGATGATGAGGAAATGTCTGATGTTACTGGTTCTGGTCGCGAGCACCTACGCACGTGCTGTGGAAGAAATGTCGAAATCAGTTGATTCCAACACAAACGATGCACTTTGTCCTACAGCAGACAATAAAGGTCTTGGTGGTATGGCACGTTTACATGTAACATACATTCAAATATCTTTTCGATATTTGTAAGTTTCTAAGCGAATTGTGACGAGCAAATAACTTTTTAGAAGACATTTTTAACGAACATTCATTTAGTATTTCAATGAAACGCCTGCATGTCTTCTTGTGTTGTAGGTGGTAAAGCCATTTCCATTTAACCGTGTCATTTGTTTCTGAAAATTGACTTGTCCCTTTAAACTTAAAAAAATCATTTTGTTATTTTTTGCGGTCTGTTTGAAACTGATCACTATATTAACCATGCTCTCTGTTTCTCTTCATCTTGGTTGTGTGGTGAGGCTTTCTCTTTTGATTGTGGCAATAACTGATATGCATATTTCACTTATTTACTAATAATTCTATCCAACCTGAAACAAATGTGTCAAGCGGTTAGGTATCATTAAAAATAACGTCTCGTATAATGTTTATATAAAGCTTTTCATTAAATATTTTAATGATTCTCGTTATTACAAGTAAGGGTTTTAAAATGTCAAGTCAATTTAAAAAACAAAGTGCCTAACAGCAAACAGGACATTCTTGTAAGTTCGGAGTTTAGCTAGGAAATATGATTTTCTTCTATGACCAGACATGTTTTCTTTGTTTGTAATTTTGGCAGAAAACGAGGAAAATTCAAACGTAGTAGCGTGTTGGCTGTGCAATAAGAAGATAGCGTTTTCTGCGTATCTCAGTAGAAATTACACATGTTTACAAAGGGGACAACACGTACAATTTGACAGGGTTCTTCTTAACGCTGGACACGGATACAGTCCTAATACAGGTGTCTTTAGGTAAAAATAACAATTGCTTATCTATATACATCTGTTTAAAAGACAATCGGTATTGAAAGACAAACACAAACTGTTAAACTTTCTATCAAACTTTTAAAAGCCGTTCAAATTTTACCTTTAACACAAAGGTTGCCACACAATTCCAAAACATTTTTTGATTATGATTATTTTTTTTGATAATTTAATCTTGATTGAGCATTTTCTTAATTTTTAGCGGTTACATTACATTATGTATATTGTTTTCATAATTTTGCATGTCTCTGTTTGCACATCATTGTTGTTTTTTTAAAGTTTTGTTACACCTTATCATTACTTTATTACATGTACATGTATGTAGTTATTGATAGGGCAACAAAGGAGATTAGTCTTTCAACTAATTAGGTTACCCTCGATAAATAAAATCATTCATTCATTCATGTACAATCTTTTTTTTCGTGACTAAATTCTTAAAAGTCAACTTTTAAGAAACAAGATGTTTAAGGATTGAATCGATATTTGATGGTTTTCATTTGGGTATGGAAAACAGTTGGTTTGTTTAAAGTATGTGAAGCCCGAAGTAAGTTCAAAAAAGGTTATTTAACTGTGGTTTGAGACCAGTGCCAAGTGTTATAAAACTAAGCATAGAAACCAGTCTCAAATATCAAGCATCTGATTGGCTGAAATGGCGACCAGTCGCTATTTCAACCAATCAGATGCTTGAAATTTGAGACTGGTTTCCAATCTCAGTTTTATAACCTTCAGCTCAGTCTAAGATCAACAGCTTCGATCTGATAAGCTGAAATGGAGACAAGTCACCAGGTCAGACAATCAGACCCTTGGTATTTGAGACAGGTCTTCATTCTCCTTAGTTTTACAATCTTGAACCCTTGTCGATTTATTCTCAGAGCTCCAACATGCGGTGTTTATGTGTTTACCTACGTTATATCCCAGGGAGGCCAAGGACAGGAAATACCAACACCAATACCAACGCCATCCACGCTTCAACCAAATCCTAAATCTACAACAAGAACAAAGTTGCCAACAACAACACGACCGACAACAACACGACCAACAACAACACGACCATCAACAACTACCACAACAACGCAAACGAAAGCTTCAACAACACGACCAACAACAACACGACCAACAACAACACGACCATCAACAACTTCCACAACAACGCAACAGACAACGACAAAAACAACGCCTACTTCAAGAACGACAGCAACAACACGCCCAACACCACCGCCCAATGGGTTAACGGACATCGCGGCAAAGCCGAGCAGGTGACTCGGAAATTCGAATAAGTTTTAGAATTACACCTATCATGTCTAATACATTTCTAGTTTTATTTTGCCGTTTTCAATTGTTTTAATCTTCATATGACTTAAATACCCTTTGTTTGGATTGGCCGAAATTTAATCAGTTGTTCAATAGTAAAAATTGATAAGGACTTGATACAAAACCTTGTGTTACTTTTCGATGTCCGATACCAGTAAAATAAGTGACGTCTTAAATGTGCAGGTTCCGTGAACTGTCTGCTTCAAAAATAGAACTCCTGTTTAACTACTAGTAAATCCAAACATTATCAATAAACATAAATACGCATACATGCTACTGCTGAAACGGTAACATTGTGTAGATTATATTAATATTAAGTACAATAATTATTTACTAAAAACAGACATAAGAAATTGAAACAAGAAAAAAGTATTTTTATGTACTTGAACGTTTATTAAATTCATTTTACAGAAATGGACACGAGATCAGAGTGAAACTTGTAAGAGGCGGGACAACCATCAACAGTGCAGTGGCAGAAAGTAAGTTAAATGGCATAGCTGCTTTAATATAAAACTTTAAAAAAGACAACTTCATCATATGCACACGTGTATCGTGTAAAGTTATTGAAAACTTATGCTATGAAGGATTGACGTTTGTTAAAATTAAGAATAAGCATTGCTTAGTTAGAACCAATTAATGTTTCCTTAAAGCAGCATACGGTTTTGTCTAAACACAATCTTGTGATGTTCGGAATATTTTATTTTCTAAAAATGTTTAGTTTTCATCTTTAGTGCAAGTTTATATTATTGTTTATTATTTGAAAGTTGTTCACCCCAACTCTTCGCAAAATAATTTGAAGAATGACAGAAATATTTCCGAAAAAAATGTCTTGATATGACATTCTGATCGAAAGCGATAGGAAAAATGTTTACAAATAAACGAATACCTTGAAATGACATCCGTGATGGGCAGTGTTCGGCATCCTCAAACGTTTGATAATGGTGACATTGCTCACAACCTCGATAATGGAATAATGATATAGAGTCTACAATGACTATTTTCAGTTTTTTTTTTTAAAAAATTTTATGCACGTACATGGGCTGTGCGTGAAGGTCTAAAATCTGCAGATGAAACTACTATTTGCCATTTTGTATTTTATTCAACAAGAACTCTTTTCATCTTATATCGTAACTTAAAAAGACGATCTTATACCTAGGTTTAAAATAAATACGAATATTTAAACACGCAACAGCAATTTAAAGATATGCATTGAGACGCACTATAAATAAGTGATGAATATGGTCATTATGACCAGTGTAGATCGCAGCAGTT
The DNA here is from genome assembly GCA_038501625.1 of Corbicula japonica. Taxonomy (NCBI): domain Eukaryota; kingdom Metazoa; phylum Mollusca; class Bivalvia; order Venerida; family Cyrenidae; genus Corbicula; species Corbicula japonica. The sequence continues at coordinate 44,450 of JAZAYU010000728.1, read as the reverse complement.
CGTGAAATATATTTCATTTAGGAAGTACTTAAATACGAGTATATCCCACATAATTTGGATTTTATTCGGAAATACATTTATATCATATCGCTAGGGTTTTATTCATAAATACGTTTGTCCAACATTTCGTTAGGGTTTTAAATTTGTGTATCGGACTGCCAACAAATTCAAAATCGTATCCGCTGATTTTAATCAGGGTACAGTTTTAATTTCATTTATATATCAAAATGCAATGAATTAATGAATGCATAAATAGGTAACATAACTGACATTCATATATAATGTTCTGTATATACTTTAGCTGGAAGTACGGGAACAAATACAGCTGTTATATACGTTAGGAAAGGTGAGGCAATGTGGATTGAAGTAGTGAACGGCGACCAGCTTCTAGGAGACAACGAGAACCGTTTCACCAGCTTCAGTGGCTTTCTTCTGTATAAACGCTAACAACAAAGTCAAGTGTCTGCACAACTTCTTTATATTAGTAGATCCAAATTATTTATGGTTTTGAAAAATTAAAATAAATATAATTAAATATATGTGTGTTTCAGTTTCTTCAAAAATTTAAAAGATGGGGTAATTTGATTCCATGCGTGCTTTTGGTAAAGAATAAATAACTGGCCTAGTTGAGTTACCGGTACAATACGTCACCGGTGACTCTGCTAGTGTGAAACCAAGACCTACAATGCTTCCTCATATACATGTCCATGTTAAGAAACCTTATAACTATGGAATATAACACTCTTTTCGTTGCTTGATCAGGCTCTTCAGACGTTAGTATTTGAGAAACAAGCATAGTTCAATGCCCAAGGTTATACAACTGAGCACGGAAACCAGTCTCAAATCTCAAGCATTTGATTGGCTGAAATGGCGACCAGTCGCCATTTCAGGCAATTAAATGCTTGAGATTTCAGACTTGTTCCAATCTCGGCTTTAACCATCAGTCCAAGTTTATCAATGGGATCAAATTTCTGTGTCGTGAATTATCTCGCCAGTAATGGAAACTGCACTTAAAAGACTCAAAAAGGATTATACGGATAGATCCAATTTACCAAATTTGATTGTTGGGAATAATCACATTATGAACTCTAACGGAAAGGGATAAATTAACACGATAAATAAAGTGCGATTATTCACTTCAAGTCACCTATTACATGTACGTGTTTCTAGACAATAACACACAAAAGTAGGATACAGATATTTACAGATACAGAATTTCGTGTACAATATAAAAACGAATTTCTGTGTAACTTCAGTGATTTGACGATGAAAAGTTCACTGAATCTAAGTGGTGCTAATGAAATTTAGTCTGATAATGTTAATTTACATTAAGCTTTCAATTGTCCGTCAATATTCACAATATTGTCCCCGACTGTTTGTAATCTATTACTGTTCTTGGGAAAAAAGAATATTTGAAATTGTCACTATTTTTCTGTATAAGCTGAAAACACTTTTTGTTATTGCTCGCTTGGTTTATGTATATAGTTTTCGTATTTCTTGGCTCTAATTGTCCGTTTGGATCTAAGAGGCTTCGATGTTGTTACCTCAGAAAATGAAACAATCTAACAAACAATTGAGAATAAAGTCCGTCAAAAAGTGGATAAAAGCGGTATAAATGCTCTGTTACAATTTCTTTTATATACGAAATCTAATATAGAAACAGAAAATATGAACTTTCGCAAGATAGTGACATATCGAACCACAGTAGTGTGGTCGGGTGGGAACTTGTCCTTTCTGAAGATGTGCTGACAACTATTCAACCTCGAGTGATAAAATACTATGAAACAAACGCTAATATAGTATAGCAGGAGAAACACGAATAGAGGGAAAAGAGAATAGAACTAAAATCCAGATACGTAGCTATATAGACTAACCCTACAAGAGACCTTAACGATGTAAAACGGGAATAATTGTATTTAGTTTAACCTGATGCTAACTGTGTTTGCAATATGTCAGACATTGGAGTTGCTGCATCTTGAATTTGGTGTTTGCAATGCTTTATTTCATTTTATTGTTTATTGCAGAAGAAAGTTGACTTGAATGGAATTTCAATAAAATTTATCGATGTGTCAGTTAATTCTGTTAAAGTAAATCACGCATGATGCGCCGCTATAGGCTTCCAGAATAAATATTCTATGGAATTTGAGGAAACAATGTGGTCGATCACACCTCAAGTATGAATGCTGACTGGTATGGAAAGTGTTCTCATTAACTCAGTCATCAGTCAACCGAAATACTTATGCAAATCACAAAATCAAAGTATTAAATATCCTAATTTTCTGACACCGATGTGTCCATTTATTTCCACAAATCCGCCTTGACATCGACTTAACGATCAGCGTAAAATTTCAAAGTCCGAAAACGTTATACAGACGTATTTGGTGCTCGTACTTCGAACCCAGATGGTAGTGCCATTTAAATGCAGTAACCCAAAAAAACGATTGGGTCGTGTGGCACTGATGATGAACGACCGGAAACCGCTTTTGGTTCGAGTTGCTGCAATTAAATGGAGCTTGTGTGCGTCGGTTTTCAATGCGCGTTTTTGAGGGCAAAAGCATTTGAAAAAATGGCTGTTTTTTCGGTAGTTTTCCCTATATAAAGTACAGTTGGAATAATCCAATCTCTTTGAAATTTGCACGGTGTTTAGAGGTCTCTGAGGTGAGCTTATGGCCGGAATTTCAGAGCTCTAGACCGTCGGCGAGCGCTAGGGCGGGTGTAAAACCACTAAAAAAACACAGCGTAAAATTTCAAAGTCCGAAACGTTATACAGACGTATGTGGTGCTCGTACTTCGAACCCAGATGGTAGCGCCATTTAAATGCAGCAACCCGAAAAAACGATTGGGTCGTGTGGCACTGATGATGAACGACCGGAAACCGCTTTTGGTTCGAGTTGCTGCAATTAAATGGAGCTTGTGTGCGTCGGTTTTCAATGCGCGTTTTTGAGGGCAAAAGCATTTGAAAAAATGGCTGTTTTTTCGGTAGTTTTCCCTATATAAAAAAGCAACATATGCATATCAGGAATCGCCACACTCAAAAAACACAGCCTCTCCACGCAGCGAAAAAGAAGAGAGGAAGAGAGAGAGAGAGAGCGCATGTTTTATATATGTATGTCAATTCAAAGAGGACGCCACAAACAATTAATAACCAAGAGAACCTTTGGGGATACCGCCTAGGAACGGTCAGTGGCAAAACAAATTGCCACTGGGGGTTTAAACCAGGTTCTAGGGTGCACCAACCTCACACTTGCCCCAACAGGTTCTCGTATCACAAAACAAGTACAAATTGTCTTGGTGAAATAACTCCAACCCACCCATCAGCTCAACAATGTTGCATGCAAAAGCATACAAACATATAAACATAAGAATTTAATAGCATTGCAAAGCCAAAGGGCGGGTACTCAATGATCTTTCCGAGACCAGAGCACCTGGAGTAAAATCAGCAAGAACACGATGACAGGGATAAAAGAAACAAATCGAGCTTTTAGGTTCTTTTAAGAAAAGATTTCCCCATAAACTTTCATAAACTCTTACACCCCTGCCACCGTCGTGCAACCAAAGAGGTAAGCATAATGATCAACTGTAGATGGGTTAATCACCAGGCCTGCAGAGCGCTGTAAAATATCATGTTGGTAACCTTTCTTTTTAAATTTACAGATGGTTTTATGAATAACCGGGAGAAATTTGCATCGCCTTTTATCTTCTTAAGTTTATAAATTAAATCTCCATAAAAAAACTGGCTGTGAAATTCCTTGTTGCAATAGTGATTTTAAACTGCAGCTGTATTTATGAATTAGATCTGGATATCGGCGATAAAACTTGCAAAAGGTTTTCCTTAATTTGTGATACCGATAACATTGTTTTAAAAGTTTTTCTGTAATGCAAAGATTTCGTTCATTGAAATCATTCACATCGTTGCAAGCTCTTGAAAAGCGAACAAGCTGTGAGATATAAACCCCGTAAGAAGTTGCACGAGGAACATCGCCGTCTAGAAACAGAAAATTTACTATATTAAAATTAAAATCATCTCTTTTATCATAAATTTTAGTAGTGACGTAACCATTTTCGATGGCTAGATTTAAATCAAGGAAGTTTGCTTGCTTTTCTGAAGTGTTCGCTTTGTTAAGCTGTAGTTCTTTAGGATAAATCTTATTAACCAGTGATAGAAAATGGTTATTATCTATATTTAATAAATCATCAAGGTACCTCGAGGTGTTGTTAAAAGCTGTTATAATATCATCTTGATGTTCGGTAGAAAGAGATAACATGAAATCTCTTTCATAACAGTATAAAAACAGATCAGCAACAAGGGGTGCACAATTAGTACCCATTGGAATGCCTATTACTTGTTTATAAATAGAGGTACCAAATCTCAAATAAATATTATCCAATAAAAATGTGAGCGCCTGGATAAGGTCTTGACAGGTCCATGAAGTATAATTATCATAAGAACCATCTGTAAAGAATGCCCTATGTTCATTACAAGCAATAAATGTTTTATTTTCTCTAGCAAAAGTTTTTCAATGAGACTGGTTAGCTTGTCTCTTATTAAATTATGAGGGAGAGAAGTATACAAGGTAGAAAAATCATATGTGGACAAACAGAACGCCTGAAAATTATTTGATTTAAGTTTCTTCAAAACGTCATTTGAATTTTTTATAGACCAAAATAAATTTTTGCCAGTAGTTTCAAAAACTTTTTCGCAATACCTAATTACATGTTCTTTTATAGCTATTAGACAAGATGTTAAGAGCACGGATAACTTTGTTGTAGTACAAGAACTAGAGTTAGCGATAAATCTTGCTTTGTACGGTGTTTTGTGCATTTTAGGCAACCAATACATAGTAGGTACTTTGTCTTGTTTAGGCTCAACACTGATTCTAAATTTTGTAATTTGTAGAGTGTGTGCAGTAACAATATCACTCTCAGATGAAGATGTCAGTGTATAAGCATTAGTGCTATTAAGCTCTTCAGTTTGAATATTTATATAGTGTATACGTCACACTATAATAACATTATTTGAAGCCTTATCAGCAGGTGTTAAAACAAATTTGTTGTGAAAATCTTGAATACCTTTTTTCAAATGACGAAAGTTAAAACGAGGTCGAGGTGGTAGTAAAGCTATGTTTTTTTATAGAAGGATATACGAGTGTCAATTATTTTGAATATTTGTTTTTTTCCAGTTTGAAAGAGCATTAGGCTCAGCATGTTCTCGTTTACACCATTTATTGCAAAAAGAGTTTAAAGACTCTGCAATTTCCGCATGACAGGTATTAAAGTCGATGTCCGATGGAATTCTGTATTTTGGACCTTTTGAAATTAAATTGCGGATTCTAAAGTCTTTGATAACATTTAGATCCCCTGTAACGATATTTGCACGGTGTTTAGAGGTCTCTGAGGTGAGCTTATGGCCGGAATTTCAGAGCTCTAGACCGTCGGCGAGCGCTAGGGCGGGTGTAAAACCACTAAAAAAAAACACAGCGTAAAATTTCAAAGTCCGAAAACGTTATACAGTCGTATTTGGTGCTCGTACTTCGAACCCAGATGGTAGCGCCATTTAAATGCAGCAACCCGAAAAAACGATTGGGTCGTGTGGCACTGATGATGAACGACCGGAAACCGCTTTTGGTTCGAGTTGCTGCAATTAAATGGAGCTTGTGTGCGTCGGTTTTCAATGCGCGTTTTTGAGGGCAAAAGCATTTGAAAAAATGGCTGTTTTTTTCGGCAGTTTTCCCTATATAAAGTACAGTTGGAATAATCCAATCTCTTTGAAATTTGCACGGTGTTTAGAGGTCTCTGAGGTGAGCTTATGGCCGGAATTTCGGAGCTCTTGACCGTCGGCGAGCGCTAGGGCGGGTGTAAAACCACTGAAAAAACACAGCGTAAAATTTCAGTCCGAAAACGTTATACAGACGTTTTTGGTGCTCGTACTTCGAACCCAGATGGTAGCGCCATTTAAATGCAGCAACCCGAAAAAACGATTGGGTCGTGTGGCACTGATGATGAACGACCGGAAACCGCTTTTGGTTCGAGTTGCTGCAATTAAATGGAGCTTGTGTGCGTCGGTTTTCAATGCGCGTTTTTGAGGGCAAAAGCATTTGAAAAAATGGCTGTTTTTTCGGCAGTTTTCCCTATATAAAGTACAGTTGGAATAATGCAATCTCTTTGAAATTTGCACGGTGTTTAGAGGTCTCTGAGGTGAGCTTATGGCCGGAATTTCAGAGCTCTAGACCGTCGGCGAGCGCTAGGGCGGGTGTAAAACCACTAAAAAAAACACAGCGTAAAATTTCAAAGTCCGAAAACGTTATACAGACGTATTTGGTGCTCGTACTTCGAACCCAGATGGTAGCGCCATTTAAATGCAGCAACCATAAAAAACGATTGGGTCGTGTGGCACTGATGATGAACGACCGGAAACCGCTTTTGGTTCGAGTTGCTGCAATTAAATGGAGCTTGTGTGCGTCGGTTTTCAATGCGCGTTTTTGAGGGCAAAAGCATTTGAAAAAAATGGCTGTTTTTTCGGCAGTTTTCCCTATATAAAGAACAGTTTGAATAATCCAATCTCTTTGAAATTTGCACGGTGTTTAGAGGTCTCTGAGGTGAGCTTATGGCCGGAATTTCAGAGCTCTTGACCGTCAGCGAGCGCTAGGGCGGGTGTAAAACCACTAAAAAAAACACAGCGTAAAATTTCAGTCCGAAAACGTTATACAGACGTTTTTGGTGCTCGTACTTCGAACCCAGATGGTAGCGCCATTTAAATGCAGCAACCCGAAAAAACGATTGGGTCGTGTGGCACTGATGATGAACGACCGGAAACCGCTTTTGGTTCGAGTTGCTGCAATTAAATGGAGCTTGTGTGCGTCGGTTTTCAATGCGCGTTTTTGAGGGCAAAAGCATTTGAAAAAATGGCTGTTTTTTCGGCAGTTTTCCCTATATAAAGTACAGTTGGAATAATCCAATCTCTTTGAAATTTGCACGGTGTTTAGAGGTCTCTGAGGTGAGCTTATGGCCGGAATTTCAGAGCTCTAGGCCGTCGGCGAGCGCTAGGGCGGGTGTAAAACCACTAAAAAAAACACAGCGTAAAATTTCAAAGACCGAAAACGTTATACAGACGTAATTGGTGCTCGTACTTCGAACCCAGATGGTAGCGCCATTTAAATGCAGCAACCCGAAAAAACGATTGGGTCGTGTGGCACTGATGATGAACGACCGGAAACCGCTTTTGGTTCGAGTTGCTGCAATTAAATGGAGCTTGTGTGCGTCGGTTTTCAATGCGCGTTTTTGAGGGCAAAAGCATTTGAAAAAATGGCTGTTTTTTCGGCAGTTTTCCCTATATAAAGTACAGTTGGAATAATCCAATCTCTTTGAAATTCGCACGGTGTTTAGAGGTCTCTGAGGTGAGCTTATGGCCGGAATTTCAGAGCTCTAGACCGTCGGCGAGCGCTAGGGTGGGTGTAAAACCACTAAAAAAAACAGCTTAAAATTTCAAAGTCCGAAAACGTTATACAGACGTATTTGGTGCTCGTACTTCGAACCCAGATGGTAGCGCCATTTAAATGCAGCAACCCGAAAAAACGATTGGGTCGTGTGGCACTGATGATGAACGACCGGAAACCGCTTTTGGTTCGAGTTGCTGCAATTAAATGGAGCTTGTGTGCGTCGGTTTTCAATGCGCGTTTTTGAGGGCAAAAGCATTTGAAAAAATGACTGTTTTTTCGGCAGTTTTCCCTATATAAAGTACAGTTGGAATAATCCAATCTCTTTGAAATTTGCACGGTGTTTAGAGATCTCTGAGGTGAGCTTATGGCCGGAATTTCAGAGCTCTAGACCGTCGGCGAGCGCTAGGGCGGGTGTAAAACCACTAAAAAAAAACACAGCGTAAAATTTCAAATCCGAAAACGTTATACAGACGTATTTGGTGCTCGTACTTCGAACCCAGATGGTAGCGCCATTTAAATGCAGCAACCCGAACAAATGATTGGGTCGTGTGGCACTGATGATGAACGACCGGAAACCGCTTTTGGTTCGAGTTGCTGCAATTAAATGGAGCTTGTGTGCGTCGTTTTTCAATGCGCGTTTTTGAGGGCAAAAGCATTTGAAAAAATGGCTGTTTTTTCGGCAGTTTTCCATATATAAAGTACAGTTGGAATAATCCAATCTCTTTGAAATTTGCACGGTGTTTAGAGGTCTCTGAGGTGAGCTTATGGCCGGAATTTCAGAGCTCTAGACCGTCGGAGAGCGCTAGGGCGGGTGTAAAACCACTAAAAAAACACAGCGTAAAATTTCAGTCCGAAAACGTTATACAGACGTATTTGGTGCTCGTACTTCGAACCCAGATGGTAGCGCCATTTAAATGCAGCAACCCGAAAAAATGATTGGGTCGTGTGGCACTGATGATGAACGACCGGAAACCGCTTTTGGTTCGAGTTGCTGCAATTAAATGGAGCTTGTGTGCGTCGTTTTTCAATGCGCGTTTTTGAGGGCAAAAGCATTTGAAAAAATGGCTGTTTTTTCGGCAGTTTTCCATATATAAAGTACAGTTGGAATAATCCAATCTCTTTGAAATTTACACGGTGTTTAGAAGTCTCTGAGGTGAGCTTATGGCCGGAATTTCAGAGCTCTAGACCGTCGGCGAGCGCTATGGCGGGTGTAAAACCACAAAAAAACACAGCGTAAAATTTCATAGTCCGAAAACGTTATACAGACGTATTTGGTGCTCGTACTTTGAACCCAGATGGTAGCGCCATTTAAATGCAGCAACCCGAAAAAACGATTGGGGCGTGTGGCGCTGATGATGAACGACCGGAAACCGCTTTTGGTTCGAGTTGCTGCAATTAAATGGAGCTTGTGTGCGTCGGTTTTCAATGCGCGTTTTTGAGGGCAAAAGCATTTGAAAAAATGGCTGTTTTTTCGGCAGTTTTCCCTATATAAAGTACAGTTGAAATAATCCAATCTCTTTGAAATTTGTACGGTGTTTAGAGGTCTCTGAGGTGAGCTTATGGCCGGAATTTCAGAGCTCTAGACCGTCGGCGAGCGCTAGGGCGGGTGTAAAACCACTAAAAAAAACACAGCGTAAAATTTCAAATCCGAAACCGTTATACAGACGTATTTGGTGCTCGTACTTCGAACCCAGATGGTAGCGCCATTTAAATGCAGCAACCCGAAAAAACGATTGGGTCGTGTGGCACTGATGATGAACGACCGGAAACCGCTTTTGGTTCGAGTTGCTGCAATTAAATGGAGCTTGTGTGCGTCGGTTTTCAATGCGCGTTTTTGAGGGCAAAAGCATTTGAAAAAATGGCTGTTTTTTTCGGCAGTTTTCCCTATATAAAGTACAGTTGGAATAATCCAATCTCTTTGAAATTTGCACGGTGTTTAGAGGTTTTTTAGGTGAGCTTATGGCCGGAATTTCAGAGCTCTAGACCGTCGGCGAGCGCTAGGGCGGGTGTAAAACCACTAAAAAAAACACAGCGTAAAATTTCAAAGTCCGAAAACGTTATACAGACGTATTTGGTGCTCGTACTTCGAACCCAGATGGTAGCGCCATTTAAATGCAGCAACCCGAAAAAACGATTGGGTCGTGTGGCACTGATGATGAACGACCGGAAACCGCTTTTGGTTCGAGTTGCTGCAATTAAATGGAGCTTGTGTGCGTCGGTTTTCAATGCGCGTTTTTGAGGGCAAAAGCATTTGAAAAAATGGCTGTTTTTTCGGCAGTTTTCCCTATATAAAGTACAGTTGGAATAATCCAATCTCTTTGAAATTTGCACGGTGTTTAGAGGTCTCTAAGGTGAGCTTATGGCCGGAATTTCAGAGCTCTAGACCGTCGGCGAGCGCTAGGGCGGGTGTAAAACCACTAAACAAAACACAGCGTAAAATTTCAAAGTCCGAAAACGTTATACAGACGTATTTGGTGCTCGTACTTCGAACCCAGATGGTAGCGCCATTTAAATGCAGCAACCCGAAAAAACGATTGGGTCGTGTGGCACTGATGATGAAGGACCGGAAACCGCTTTTGGTTCGAGATGCTGCAATTAAATGGAGCTTATGGCCGGAATTTCAGAGTTCTAGACCGTCGGCGAGCGCTAGGGCGGGTGTAAAACCACTAAAAAATACACAGCGTAGAATTTCAAAGTCCGAAAACGTTATACAGACGTATTTGGTGCTCGTACTTCGAACCCAGATGGTAGCGCCATTTAAATGCAGCAACCCGAAAAAACGATTGGGTCGTGTGGCACTGATGATGAACGACCGGAAACCGCTTTTGGTTCGAGTTGCTGCAATTAAATGGAGCTTGTGTGCGTCGGTTTTCAATGCGCGTTTTTGAGGGCAAAAGCATTTGAAAAAAATGGCTGTTTTTTCGGCAGTTTTCCCTATATAAAGTACAGTTGGAATAATCCAATCTCTTTGAAATTTGCACGGTGTTTAGAGGTCTCTGAGGTGAGCTTATGGCCGGAATTTCAGAGCTCTAGACCGTCGGCGAGCGCTAGGGCGGGTGTAAAACCACTAAAAAAAACACAGCGTAAAATTTCAAAGTCCGAAAACGTTATACAGACGTATTCTCAACAAAAAAAGAAACCTGACACTGTAACTTTGAATAAGTATGAGGTGCATATTCAAAATCTATATATTTTTGCACCATCCAAAAGAAAATAAACACTGAATCACTTGTTTCATGCACCAAAAATATCCAAATGCATAATTAAGTTCAAAACATGCACAATTCTTATTACATACCACAATTCAATTAGCTTTAAATCTGATTCCAGGATAATACACCAAATATAAAGTGTCAGGTTTCTATTTTTGTTGAGTATATTTGGTGCTCGTACTTCGAACCCAGATGGTAGCGCCATTTAAATGCAGCAACCCGAAAAAACGATTGGGTCGTGTGGCACTGATGATGAACGACCGGAAACCGCTTTTGGTTCGAGTTGCTGCAATTAAATGGAGCTTGTGTGCGTCGGTTTTCAATGCGCATTTTTGAGGGCAAAAGCATTTGAAAAAATGGCTGTTTTTTCGGCAGTTTTCGCTATATAAAGTACAGTTGGAATAATCCAATCTCTTTGAAATTTACACGGTGTTTAGAGGTCTCTGAGGTGAGCTTATGGCCGGAATTTCAGAGCTCTAGACCGTCGGCGAGCGCTAGGGCGGGTGTAAAACCACTAAAAAAACACAGCGTAAAATTTCAAAGTCCGAAAACGTTATACAGACGTATTTGGTGCTCGTACTTCGAACCCAGATGGTAGCGCCATTTAAATGCAGCAACCCGAAAAAAACGATTAGGTCGTGTGGCACTGATGATGAACGACCGGAAACCGCTTTTGGTTCGAGTTGCTGCAATTAAATGGAGCTTGTGTGCGTCGGTTTTCAATGCGCGTTTTTGAGGGCAAAAGCATTTGAAAAAATGGCTGTTTTTTTCGGCAGTTTTCCCTATATAAAGTACAGTTGGAATAATCCAATCTCTTTGAAATTTGCCCGGTGTTTAGAGGTCTCAGAGGTGAGCTTATGGCCGGAATTTCAGAGCTCTAGACCGTCGGCGAGCGCTAGGGCGGGTGTAAAACCACTAAAAAAACACAGCGTAAAATTTCAAAGTCCGAAAACGTTATACAGACGTATTTGGTGCTCGTACTTCGAACCCAGATGGTAGCGCCATTTAAATGCAGCAACCCGAAAAAAACGATTAGGTCGTGTGGCACTGATGATGAACTACCGGAAACCGCTTTTGGTTCGAGTAGCTGCAATTAAATGGAGCATGTGTGCGTCGGTTTTCAATGCGCGTTTTTGAGGGCCAAAGCATTTGAAAAAATGGCTGTTTTTTCGGCAGTTTTCCCTATATAAAGTACAGTTGGAATAATCCAATCTCTTTGAAATTTGCACGGTGTTTAGAAGTTTATGAGGTGAGCTTATGGCCGGAATTTCAGAGCTATAGACCGTCGGCGAGCGCTAGGGCGGGTGTAAAACCACTAAAAAAAACACAGCTTAAATTTCATAGTCCGAAAACGTTATACAGACGTATTTGGTGCTCGTACTTCGAACCCAGATGGTAGCGCCATTTAAATGCAGCAACCCGAAAAAACGATTGGGTCGTGTGGCACTGATGATGAACGGCCGAAAACCGCTTTTGGTTCGAGTTGCTGCAATTAAATGGAGCTTATGGCCGGAATTTCAGAGCTCTAGACCGTCGCCGAGCGCTAGGGCGGGTGTAAAACCACTAAAAAAAACAGCGTAAAATTTCAAAGTCCGAAAACGTTATACAGACGTATTTGGTGCTCGTACTTCGAACCCAGATGGTAGCGACATTTAAATGCAGCAACCCGAAAAAACGATTGAGTCGTGTGGCACTGATGATGAACGACCGGAAACCGCTTTTGGTTCGAGTTGCTGCAATTAAATGCAGCTTGTGTGCGTCGGTTTTCAATGCGCGTTTTTGAGGGCAAAAGCATTTGAAAAAATGGCTGTTTTTTCGGCAGTTTTCCCTATATAAAGTACAGTTGGAATAATCCAATCTCTTTGAAATTTGCACGGTGTTTAGAGGTCTCTGAGATGAGCTTATGGCCGGAAATTTCAGATCTCTAGACCGTCGGCGAGCGCTAGGGCGGGTGTAAAACCACTAAAAAAACACAGCGTAAAATTTCAAAGTCCGAAAACTTTATGCAGACGTATATGGTGCTCGTACTTCGAACCCAGATGGTATCGCCATTTAAATGCAGCAACCCGAAAAAACGATTGGGTCGTGTGGCACTGATGATGAACGACCGGAAACCGCTTTTGGTTCGAGTTGCTGCAATTAAATAAAGCTTATGGCCGGAATTTCAGAGTTCTAGACCGTCGGCGAGCGCTAGGGCGGGTGTAAAACCACTAAAAAATACACAGCGTAAAATTTCAAAGTCCGAAAACGTTATACAGACGTATTTGGTGCTCGTACTTCGAACCCAGATGGTAGCGCCATTTAAATGCAGCAACCCGAAAACACGATTGGGTCGTGTGGCACTGATGATGAACGACCGGAAACCGCTTTTGGTTCGAGTTGCTGCAATTAAATGGAGCTTGTGTGCGTCGGTTTTCAATGCGCGTTTTTGAGGGCAAAAGCATTTGAAAAAATGGCTGTTTTTTCGGCAGTTTTCCCTATATAAAGTACAGTTGGAATAATCCAATCTCTTTGAAATTTGCACGGTGTTTAGAGGTCTCTAAGTTGAGCTTATGGCCGGAATTTCAGAGCTCTAGACCGTCGGCGAGTGCTAGGGCGGGTGTAAAACCACTAAAAAAAACACAGCGTAAAATTTCAAAGTCCGAAAACGTTATACAGACGTATTTGGTGCTCGTACTTCGAACCCAGATGGTAGCGCCATTTAAATGCAGCAACCCGAAAAAACGATTGGGTCGTGTGGCACTGATGATGAACGACCGGAAACCGCTTTTGGTTCGAGTTGCTGCAATTAAATGGAGCTTGTGTGCGTCGGTTTTCAATGCGCGTTTTTGAGGGCAAAAGCATTTGAAAAAATGGCTGTTTTTTCGGCAGTTTTCCCTATATAAAGTACAGTTGGAATAATCCAATCTCTTTGAAATTTGCACGGTGTTTAGAGGTCTCTGAGGTGAGCTTATGGCCGGAATTTCAGAGCTCTAGACCGTCGGCGAGCGCTAGGGCGGGTGTAAAACCACTAAAAAAACACAGCGTAAAATTTCAAAGTCCGAAAACGTTATACAGACGTATTTGGTGCTCGTACTTCGAACCCAGATGGTAGCGCCATTTAAATGCAGCAACCCGAAAAAACGATTGGGTCGTGTGGCACTGATGATGAACGACCGGAAACCGCTTTTGGTTCGAGTTGCTGCAATTAAATGGAGCTTGTGTGCGTCGGTTTTCAATGCGCGTTTTTGAGGGCAAAAGCATTTGAAAAAATGGCTGTTTTTTCGGCAGTTTTCCCTATATAAAGTACAGTTGGAATAATCCAATCTCTTTGAAATTTGCACGGTGTTTAGAGGTCTCTGAGGTGAGCTTATGGCCGGAATTTCAGAGCTCTAGACCGTCGGCGAGCGCTAGGGCGGGTGTAAAACCACTAAAAAAAACACAGCGTAAAATTTCAAAGTCCGAAAACGTTATACAGACGTATTTGGTGCTCGTACTTCGAACCCAGATGGTAGCGCCATTTAAATGCAGCAACCCGAAAAAACGATTGGGTCGTGTGGCACTGATGATGAACGACCGGAAACCGCTTTTGGTTCGAGTTGCTGCAATTAAATGGAGCTTGTGTGCGTCGGTTTTCAATGCGCGTTTTTGAGGGCAAAAGCATTTGAAAAAATGGCTGTTTTTTCGGCAGTTTTCCCTATATAAAGTACAGTTGGAATAATCCAATCTCTTTGAAATTTGCACGGTGTTTAGAGGTCTCTGAGGTGAGCTTATGGCCGGAATTTCAGAGCTCTAGACCGTCGGCGAGCGCTAGGGCGGGTGTAAAACCACTAAAAAAACACAGCGTAAAATTTCAAAGTCCGAAAACGTTATACAGACGTATTTGGTGCTCGTACTTCGAACCCAGATGGTAGCGCCATTTAAATGCAGCAACCCGAAAAAACGATTGGGTCGTGTGGCACTGATGATGAACGACCGGAAACCGCTTTTGGTTCGAGTTGCTGCAATTAAATGGAGCTTGTGTGCGTCGGTTTTCAATGCGCGTTTTTGAGGGCAAAAGCATTTGAAAAAATGGCTGTTTTTTCGGCAGTTTTCCCTATATAAAGTACAGTTGGAATAATCCAATCTCTTTGAAATTTGCACGGTGTTTAGAGGTCTCTGAGGTGAGCTTATGGCCGGAATTTCAGAGCTCTAGACCGTCGGCGAGCGCTAGGGCGGGTGTAAAACCACTAAAAAAACACAGCGTAAAATTTCAAAGTCCGAAAACGTTATACAGACGTATTTGGTGCTCGTACTTCGAACCCAGATGGTAGCGCCATTTAAATGCAGCAACCCGAAAAAACGATTGGGTCGTGTGGCACTGATGATGAACGACCGGAAACCGCTTTTGGTTCGAGTTGCTGCAATTAAATGGAGCTTGTGTGCGTCGGTTTTCAATGCGCGTTTTTGAGGGCAAAAGCATTTGAAAAAATGGCTGTTTTTTCGGCAGTTTTCCCTATATAAAGTACAGTTGGAATAATCCAATCTCTTTGAAATTTGCACGGTGTTTAGAGGTCTCTGAGGTGAGCTTATGGCCGGAATTTCAGAGCTCTAGACCGTCGGCGAGCGCTAGGGCGGGTGTAAAACCACTAAAAAAAACACAGCGTAAAATTTCAAAGTCCGAAAACGTTATACAGACGTATTTGGTGCTCGTACTTCGAACCCAGATGGTAGCGCCATTTAAATGCAGCAACCCGAAAAAACGATTGGGTCGTGTGGCACTGATGATGAACGACCGGAAACCGCTTTTGGTTCGAGTTGCTGCAATTAAATGGAGCTTGTGTGCGTCGGTTTTCAATGCGCGTTTTTGAGGGCAAAAGCATTTGAAAAAATGGCTGTTTTTTCGGCAGTTTTCCCTATATAAAGTACAGTTGGAATAATCCAATCTCTTTGAAATTTGCACGGTGTTTAGAGGTCTCTGAGGTGAGCTTATGGCCGGAATTTCAGAGCTCTAGACCGTCGGCGAGCGCTAGGGCGGGTGTAAAACCACTAAAAAAAAACACAGCGTAAAATTTCAAAGTCCGAAAACGTTATACAGACGTATTTGGTGCTCGTACTTCGAACCCAGATGGTAGCGCCATTTAAATGCAGCAACCCGAAAAAACGATTGGGTCGTGTGGCACTGATGATGAACGACCGGAAACCGCTTTTGGTTCGAGTTGCTGCAATTAAATGGAGCTTGTGTGCGTCGGTTTTCAATGCGCGTTTTTGAGGGCAAAAGCATTTGAAAAAATGGCTGTTTTTTCGGCAGTTTTCCCTATATAAAGTACAGTTGGAATAATCCAATCTCTTTGAAATTTGCACGGTGTTTAGAGGTCTCTGAGGTGAGCTTATGGCCGGAATTTCAGAGCTCTAGACCGTCGGCGAGCGCTAGGGCGGGTGTAAAACCACTAAAAAAAACACAGCGTAAAATTTCAAAGTCCGAAAACGTTATACAGACGTATTTGGTGCTCGTACTTCGAACCCAGATGGTAGCGCCATTTAAATGCAGCAACCCGAAAAAACGATTGGGTCGTGTGGCACTGATGATGAACGACCGGAAACCGCTTTTGGTTCGAGTTGCTGCAATTAAATGGAGCTTGTGTGCGTCGGTTTTCAATGCGCGTTTTTGAGGGCAAAAGCATTTGAAAAAATGGCTGTTTTTTCGGCAGTTTTCCCTATATAAAGTACAGTTGGAATAATCCAATCTCTTTGAAATTTGCACGGTGTTTAGAGGTCTCTGAGGTGAGCTTATGGCCGGAATTTCAGAGCTCTAGACCGTCGGCGAGCGCTAGGGCGGGTGTAAAACCACTAAAAAAAACACAGCGTAAAATTTCAAAGTCCGAAAACGTTATACAGACGTATTTGGTGCTCGTACTTCGAACCCAGATGGTAGCGCCATTTAAATGCAGCAACCCGAAAAAACGATTGGGTCGTGTGGCACTGATGATGAACGACCGGAAACCGCTTTTGGTTCGAGTTGCTGCAATTAAATGGAGCTTGTGTGCGTCGGTTTTCAATGCGCGTTTTTGAGGGCAAAAGCATTTGAAAAAATGGCTGTTTTTTCGGCAGTTTTCCCTATATAAAGTACAGTTGGAATAATCCAATCTCTTTGAAATTTGCACGGTGTTTAGAGGTCTCTGAGGTGAGCTTATGGCCGGAATTTCAGAGCTCTAGACCGTCGGCGAGCGCTAGGGCGGGTGTAAAACCACTAAAAAAAACACAGCGTAAAATTTCAAAGTCCGAAAACGTTATACAGACGTATTTGGTGCTCGTACTTCGAACCCAGATGGTAGCGCCATTTAAATGCAGCAACCCGAAAAAACGATTGGGTCGTGTGGCACTGATGATGAACGACCGGAAACCGCTTTTGGTTCGAGTTGCTGCAATTAAATGGAGCTTGTGTGCGTCGGTTTTCAATGCGCGTTTTTGAGGGCAAAAGCATTTGAAAAAATGGCTGTTTTTTCGGCAGTTTTCCCTATATAAAGTACAGTTGGAATAATCCAATCTCTTTGAAATTTGCACGGTGTTTAGAGGTCTCTGAGGTGAGCTTATGGCCGGAATTTCAGAGCTCTAGACCGTCGGCGAGCGCTAGGGCGGGTGTAAAACCACTAAAAAAAACACAGCGTAAAATTTCAAAGTCCGAAAACGTTATACAGACGTATTTGGTGCTCGTACTTCGAACCCAGATGGTAGCGCCATTTAAATGCAGCAACCCGAAAAAACGATTGGGTCGTGTGGCACTGATGATGAACGACCGGAAACCGCTTTTGGTTCGAGTTGCTGCAATTAAATGGAGCTTGTGTGCGTCGGTTTTCAATGCGCGTTTTTGAGGGCAAAAGCATTTGAAAAAATGGCTGTTTTTTCGGCAGTTTTCCCTATATAAAGTACAGTTGAATAATCCAATCTCTTTGAAATTTGCACGGTGTTTAGAGGTCTCTGAGGTGAGCTTATGGCCGGAATTTCAGAGCTCTAGACCGTCGGCGAGCGCTAGGGCGGGTGTAAAACCACTAAAAAAAACACAGCGTAAAATTTCAAAGTCCGAAAACGTTATACAGACGTATTTGGTGCTCGTACTTCGAACCCAGATGGTAGCGCCATTTAAATGCAGCAACCCGAAAAAACGATTGGGTCGTGTGGCACTGATGATGAACGACCGGAAACCGCTTTTGGTTCGAGTTGCTGCAATTAAATGGAGCTTGTGTGCGTCGGTTTTCAATGCGCGTTTTTGAGGGCAAAAGCATTTGAAAAAATGGCTGTTTTTTCGGCAGTTTTCCCTATATAAAGTACAGTTGGAATAATCCAATCTCTTTGAAATTTGCACGGTGTTTAGAGGTCTCTGAGGTGAGCTTATGGCCGGAATTTCAGAGCTCTAGACCGTCGGCGAGCGCTAGGGCGGGTGTAAAACCACTAAAAAAAACACAGCGTAAAATTTCAAAGTCCGAAAACGTTATACAGACGTATTTGGTGCTCGTACTTCGAACCCAGATGGTAGCGCCATTTAAATGCAGCAACCCGAAAAAACGATTGGGTCGTGTGGCACTGATGATGAACGACCGGAAACCGCTTTTGGTTCGAGTTGCTGCAATTAAATGGAGCTTGTGTGCGTCGGTTTTCAATGCGCGTTTTTGAGGGCAAAAGCATTTGAAAAAATGGCTGTTTTTTCGGCAGTTTTCCCTATATAAAGTACAGTTGGAATAATCCAATCTCTTTGAAATTTGCACGGTGTTTAGAGGTCTCTGAGGTGAGCTTATAGCCGGAATTTCAGAGCTCTAGACCGTCGGCGAGCGCTAGGGCGGGTGTAAAACCACTAAAAAAAACAGCGTAAAATTTCAAAGTCCGAAAACGTTATACAGACGTATTTGATGCTCGTACTTCGAACCCAGATGGTAGCGCCATTTAAATGCAGCAACCCGAAAAAACGATTGGGTCGTGTGGCACTGATGATGAACGACCGGAAACCGCTTTTGGTTCGAGTTGCTGCAATTAAATGGAGCTTGTGTGCGTCGGTTTTCAATGCACTGGTTACAAGGTGAAAAAAAAATAGGCTAGTTTCACTGGTTACATAGTGGTAACATGCGGTTACACGTGGTTACAAAGGTGTCTTCAAGAATATTTAATGAGAATATTTTCACAGTTAAGTTGTGGTTACATGGTTGCAATGGTTACACTGGTTACAAGGTGAAAAAAAATTAGGCGAATTATTATGGGCTAGTTTCACTGGTTACATAGTGGTTACATGCGGTTACACGTGGTTACAAAGGTATCTTAAAGAATATTTTATAAGATTATTTTCACTATTAGGTTGTGGTTACATGGTTACAATGGTTACACTGGTTACAAGGTAAAAAATAAAATCAAGGCGAATTATTTTGCGCTACTTTCACTGGTTACATAGTGGTTACATGCGGTTACACGTGGTTACAAAGGTATCTTAAAGAATATTTAATGAGAATATTTTCACAGTTAAGTTGTGGTTACATGGTTACAATGGTTACAATGGTTACAAGAGGAAAAAAAATTAGGCGAATTATTTTGGGCTAGTTTCACTGGTTACACTGTGGTTACATGCGGTTGCACGTGGTTACAAAGGTATCTTAAAGATTATTTTATAAGATTATTTTCACAGTTAGGTTGTGGTTACATGGTTACATTGGTTACACTGGTTACAAGGTGAAAAAAACATCAAGGCGAATGATTTTGGGCTAGTTTCACTGGTTACATAGTGGTTACATGCGGTTACACGTGGTTACAAAGGTATCTTAAAGATTATTTTATAAGATTATTTTCACAGTTTAGTTGCGGTTACAAGGTTACATTGGTTACACTGGTTACAAGGTGAAAAAAAATCAATGCGAATTATTTTGGGCTAGTTTCACAAGTTACATAGTGGTTACATGCGGTTACACGTGGTTACAAAGGTATGTTAAAGAATATTTAATGAGAATATTTTCACTATTAGGTTGTGGTTACATGGTTACAATGGTTACACTGGTTACAAGGTGAAAAAAAATCAATGCGAATTATTTTGGGCTAGTTTCACTGGTTACATAGTGGTTACATGCGGTTACACGTGGTTACAAAGGTATCTTTAAGAATATTTTATAAGATTATTTTCACAGTTAAGATGCGGTTACATGGTTACATTGGTTACACGGGTTACAAGGTTAAAAAAAATCAAGGCGAATTATTTTGGGCTAGTTTCACTGGTTACATAGTGGTAACATGCGGTTACACGTGGTTACAAAGGTGTCTTCAAGAATATTTAATGAGAATATTTTCACAGTTAAGTTGTGGTTACATGGTTGCAATGGTTACACTGGTTACAAGGTGAAAAAAAATTAGGCGAATTATTATGGGCTAGTTTCACTGGTTACATAGTGGTTACATGCGGTTACACGTGGTTACAAAGGTATCTTAAAGAATATTTTATAAGATTATTTTCACTATTAGGTTGTGGTTACATGGTTACAATGGTTACACTGGTTACAAGGTGAAAATAAAATCAAGGCGAATTATTTTGGGCTAGTTTCACAGGTTACATAGTGGTTACATGCGGTTACACGTGGTTACAAAGGTATCTTAAAGAATATTTAATGAGAATATTTTCACAGTTAAGTTGTGGTTACATGGTTACAATGGTTACACTGGTTACAAGGTGAAAAAAAATCAATGCTAATTATTTTGGGCTAGTTTCACTGGTTACATAGTGGTTACATGCGGTTACACGTGGTTACAAAGGTATCTTAAAGAATATTTTATAAGATTATTTTCACAGTAAAGATGCGGTTACATGGTTACATTGGTTACACGGGTTACAAGGTTAAAAAAAATCAAGGCGAATTATTTTGGGCTAGTTTCACTGGTTACATAGTGGTAACATGCGGTTACACGTGGTTACAAAGGTGTCTTCAAGAATATTTAATGAGAATATTTTCACAGTTAAGTTGTGGTTACATGGTTGCAATGGTTACACTGGTTACAAGGTGAAAAAAAATTAGGCGAATTATTATGGGCTAGTTTCACTGGTTACATAGTGGTTACATGCGGTTACACGTGGTTACAAAGGTATCTTAAAGAATATTTTATAAGATTATTTTCACTATTAGGTTGTGGTTACATGGTTACAATGGTTACACTGGTTACAAGGTGAAAATAAAATCAAGGCGAATTATTTTGGGCTAGTTTCACAGGTTACATAGTGGTTACATGCGGTTACACGTGGTTACAAAGGTATCTTAAAGAATATTTTATAAGATTATTTTCACTATTAGGTTGTGGTTACATGGTTACAATGGTTACACTGGTTACAAGGTGAAAAAAAAATTAGGCGAATTATTTTGGGCTAGTTTCACTGGTTACATAGTGGTTACATGCGGTTACACGTGGTTACAAAGGTATCTTAAAGAATATTAAACGAGAATATTTTCACAGTTAAGTTGTTGTTACATGGTTACAATGGTTACACTGGTTACAAGGTGAAAAAATTGAAGGTGAATGATTTTGGGCTAGTTTCACTGGTTACATAGTGGTTACATGCGGTTACACGTGGTTACAAAGGTATCTTAAAGAATATTTTTTTAAGATTATTTTCACAGTTAAGTTGCGGTTACATGGTTACAATGGTTACACTGGTTACAAGGTTAAAAAAATCAAGGCGAATGATTTTGGACTCAAGATGCTGAATATAGCAAGTTAGTATAGATTTTTCATCCTGAAAGTACCAAAGGAATTGCCATGTACGTGGTAGGACAATTTTGAAAGATACTGTTGAATTTAAATAGAGCACATTCATTGTAATGTGGTTAGTGCTATGATAATGTTTTACTTCCAGGTAACTCCTTCATGAAAATTAAATGTTGGCGTAACTGTCCACATAGTGCAAGTTCTAACATTATCTTCAGCTGCTGTTGATATCGGGAAAACGATATAACAAGAAGGAATGGCTTACATAGCTCTCAGTAGAATATCTACTTACGAAAATCTACAATTACAATAATGAAAAATTAGTTACATTTATGAAATTTTGAGTGCTCTTAACGATCCACTACACTCCTCCTTGTTCGACCATCGATTTAAAAAGAAAAGTATCAAAGTAAACAAAATTAACATTCATTTGTGCAAAAATTCATTGAAAGGCATTTTGCCGTTTTTGAAATGTTGATTCTTTTTTATCGATAAAGGTGCAAAGAGGAGTGTAGTAAATCCTTAAAATGTGAGTAATTATTTTGTATCCTAAACTGAATACATATCAACACATATAGTTCTGTAAATTCTTCATCATAATTCATGTTACTATAGCAACCATCTCTTCCACTATTTTCTAGCTAGTTTTCATTATATTTAAAAGGAAAACTTTTCAATTCTTTTGTTTTCAAATCATTCACTACATTTACTGCAAACTTGTAAATGTTCAGCAAACAAATTTCATCATAAATCCTATTCCATACAAATTCCGGTATACTTCATTTCAAACTGCACTCCTTGTATACAACGCGTTCCACAACTACATGTAATATACAAGCACATCCTTCAACGTTCAATACCCTTTGCCAATAAGACAACAATATAATAGCACTTTAAAATTCTTTCTTTGTTTAAGAACAATCCATCACCTGCATGAACTCTTACACCCAACATCTAACTTCTTTTAAATGTCGTCCACATATAACACATCTGTGTTATACTTTTCTTGTGTATCTCTTAACAAGAGAGATCGATTCAAGAAAATAGAATAATAGTTTAATAATGTGTTATGGTTCTCTTTTGATTTTGTCTTGGAGTAGTCTTTTACACCAGTTTTGATATTCCTGGCTAGTAAGATCATTCCTGGGTCAATAGAGACCTGTTACGCTAACGACATCTAATTTGCATTAAAAGTAGTGCTAATTGTCAGAATATGCTAGTAGTTAAATTCTTTTCATTGCTTATTTTGACAACATTTATTTATAAGATCGAGCAAAGACAGTCCTATAATTGCCCTGTCACAATTAACCGTAATTTCGTCAGTTATGTCTGCTATAAAATTTGTGTTCAACTTAATGTACATGTAAAAGCATTTTTTTCGGGGGCAGAAAATTCCGGGGGCAGAAAATTCCGTGGTTTTTGGTAAAATTACACGTACGTGGATCGACCTGCAAACGAAATTTACAATCCATAGAAAATAAATAAATTTACTTCATTATTAATTATTGAACTAGTGGCAGTGGTGTACAGTCAAATCATCCATTTTCGCGCGGGTTTAATTTTCGCGTATTTCGCGCTGTGTTTCTTTATTGGAAAATACAGTTGAGCGAATTCATGTCCCCGCGAATTTGTTTTTACGGAGTTTTCGCGAAACTTCGTCCCCGCGAAATATAATGATACTGCAGTAATTTGTTTAGTTAAGCAATTGTAGATTGGTAGCTTGAATGATCACTTCTGTAACAGTGAAAGCTCCCATAAAGATCACACTGAAATTGAGAACCCAAATGTAGAGCACTTAATATTTTACCAATTTTACCTAGTCCCAATTCATGTCTTTATAGCGGTGTTTCGCTGTACATAGTTCTGAGAAATGTTGATTTTCAGATTTTCCAAACTCTAATCCCTACTTTTAAATAAAATAATGCTAACCCATCAACACTTTGTATCACTGATTTCATTGTTTATTAGTATAAGCGTCTTAACTATAGAAGCTGGTTATGGTAGAGTTATGGGACATGCATGTGTTTAAAATTATTATCTATTGTTGGCATGCAAGTGGCCAATTTAAAACAAAAACTTGGTTTATTTTAAAACTAAGAATGCGAGACAACATTTTTATTGACAGATGGGTTATAATTATATTATGTGTTTTTCATTGTAAATAACATATGAGACAAGTTAAAGCACCATTACTTCAATTTAACCCGCTCTTGTACGAAATATTACATGTATTTGGAACTATAGGCACAAATTTGCAGCATTAGTTCGGGCTAATAAAATTTTAAGTTGCTAAAATAAATTTGGTCCCCGCGATTAAAAGTGAAAGTAGGATTTCCGAAACGTCACAGAAATCGAGATCGCGCATGTAGTGGTCTCTTCGTAGGTGCTAAATAAATAGCTCCATTATATTTAGCTTCTTAAAAGTTCGTTAACTATAATTTAACAATATCATTGAAAATCCTGTCTATAAGAAGAATTCGATCAGACCTTTTGTGTTCTGTTAGAGAGTTTATATATGGTAGTCTATAGGGACAAATATGATTTTTCAATATTATTTTCTTACTTAAGTTTAGGATTATGATGATGATGATGATGGCTATTTTGGTATTTACAATTCCGGTATTTAATAGCATATACGTTGCTATTTTCATTTTTATGCTCATTTTTTTGGTAAGTGACCAATATGTCTTGGTGGCCATATAAAAACTAAATCCAACCGAATATGGCACATTTAATGTCCACATTTCGGCTGAAGAGTGTGTCGTATTGACCGAATATTTCACACGTGCAACAAATACGTTCCGTGGCATATTTGTTCTGTGACATATACGTTCTGTCGCCTGAATATAATCTTGACAAAATATCATCCCTGACTGTAACGATGATTCTTGACAAAATAATATCGCATCAGGGGCGGCTCCAGCGGGAGTGGGGGCACCGGGGGCACATGCCCCCTCCCCCGACGGCTCCGGCACGGAGATCGGTTATAGGGGCACAAGTTTGGTGGTATGTTTCATTATAAGCATTAATTCGGTGATTCTCACAATAATATCTGATATCGCTTATACTCTTTAGTTCGCTCTAAAATATTTTAGGCTTTAAACTCGACATTTTATTTTATTAGCAACATATATTGAAAATGTGACAATATAAGCATGTAATAAAAAAACGACTGCAGCTAAATCTGCCTCGATCATTACACCATATCGTGTATATTTATGTAAGACCACCAGCAGGTGACAAATCGTTAGCCTGCGGCAATGGGCAGCAGGAAATGGACGGGTTCATTTTTAGAAATGACATCCTATTTTCAAAAATAAACTCGTCCATTTCGCACCAGCAGTGGACGGGTTCAAGTTATAAAACCACTGTACTTTTACATGCACGCCGGGGGAACTCTGATATGGAACTCGTCTTGCGCTCCCGATAAAATCATATCAGCCGCTTCCGGGGATCCATATCAGACGGAAAATTGACACCGAAAAAGGTAGGTGATCCTAAATTTCCATCGATCACATAAATTAGGGACCATTTCCCGGAAAAACTCGAATGCTATTCGACC
Source organism: Corbicula japonica (assembly GCA_038501625.1). Lineage (NCBI taxonomy): Eukaryota > Metazoa > Mollusca > Bivalvia > Venerida > Cyrenidae > Corbicula > Corbicula japonica. Next base: position 19,557 of record JAZAYU010000728.1, on the reverse strand, counting down.
CTCCTTTGAATCACGAACCAAATTATATTTGTCTCTTTTTGATCAGTTCAAAATCGACTGTAAAAACGATGTTGAAAGCGAAGGATTTGAACATAACTGTAGGCCGATCTTCGAACATTTTATGAAATAATACGGCTGATATGATTTTATCGGGAGCGCAAGACGAGTTCCATATCAGAGTTCCCCCGGCGTGACATGCGATAAAATCTGAGACCCGTCTTATGTTTCGCTTGGTTTGAGCACACATAATACGTTTCGCTTGGTTTGAGCACACATATGTTCTTGTTACGTTATCGGCACGGAAGTGTCTTATCGACCGGGCCCGGCACAGTTGACAGAACGATGGGAACCAGACTAGCGCAAATACTGCAGTGAATTGTTTTCGTATTTTTTATTGTTTAATCGTAATTGTAACGTATAATAGATGACAACTTAAGAATTTAATTATCCGCATTGTGGGAAATATGTTGTAGATGAGATAGATGTGACATAATATGAACAATTCTAATCTTTTGGAGATCACTTGGATGGGGTTTAGGCCTAATATTCTACCGTAGACATCGCATAGACGTACACCTGGTCTATTTTAGTAATCACAATCTATGCATTATTAAAATGAAATACACAAATCCCGCTTTCAGCTTTAAGAATGTAAAACGTAGAGTTCGGAGTGGGCGGTCGCGGTTCACCGAGGAAAAAATAAAAAATAATCTCGACTTTCTCTCTTTTAAAAAAGATTCCCGTCTGTAACAGTGTACTGTTTTCAGTCAAATTAAACAGCTATAGCTATATAGGTGGCATGGTTGAGTAAAGAAGTGCGGTAACGCCAAACGCGCTACTCCCTTTCTTCAATCCCTCCATTTTTTGTGAAGGGGGTCTGTGCCCACATCCCCCGGCGAAGATACCTCAGGATCCGCCCCTGAATCCCAGAACAAGTTTATATTCGGACTGATCTTCCATTCATACAAATACCGCATTAGTCAAGTGGTCTAGTCCGTTCCTCGACATTATGTTGTTGTTTAAGATGCCTTTGTAACCACGTGTAACCGCATGTAACCGCTATTTAACCAGAAAAACCAGCCCAAAATAATTCGCATTCATTTGTTTCACCTTGTAACCAGTATAACCATGTAACCACAACCTAACTGTGAATATAATCTGATAAAATATTATTGAAGGAAACTTTGTAACCACATGTAACCGCATGTAACCACAATGCAACCAATGAAACTAACCCGAAATATTTCGCCTTTATTTTTTTCACATTGTAACCAGTGTAACCAATGTAACTATGTAACCACAACTGCTCTGTGAAAATAATCTTATAAAATATTCTTTTAGATACCTTTGTAACCAAGTGTAACCTCATGTAACCACTATGTAACCAGAGAAACTAGCCTAAAATTATTCGCCTTCACTTTTTCACCTGGTAACCAGTGTAACCAATGTAACCATGTAACCACACCCTAACTGAAAATAATCTGATAAAATATTCTTTAAGAAAACTTTGTAACCACATGTAACCGCATGTAACCACAATGCAACCAATGAAACTAGCCCGAAATATTTCGCCTTTATCTTTTTTCACATTGTAACCAGTGTAACCAATGTAACCATGTAACCACAACTGCTCTGTGAAAATAATCTGTAACCACACACTAACTGAAAATAATCTGATAAAATATTCTTTAAGAAAACTTTGTAACCACATGTAACAGCATGTAACCACAATGCAACCAATGAAACTAGCCCGAAATGTTTCGCCTTTCAATTAATTCGCGTTCAATTTATCTTCTTATATTCCCAATGTTTCTATGTAACCTTATATCATAGATGATAAAAGAACAGTTTTAGCCGCTTATTAGGATAGTTTGACAAGATCAACTTAACTGTGAAAATAATCTTATAAAATATTCTTTAAGATACCCTTGTTACCACGTGTAACCGCATGTAACCACTATGTAACCAGTGAAACTAGCCCAAAATAATTCGCCTTCACTTTTTCACCTTGTAACCAGTGTAACCATTGTAACCATGTAACCACAACTTAACTGTGAAAATATTAACATTAAAAATATTCTTTAAGATACCTTTGTAACCACGTGTAACAGCATGTAACCACTATGTAACCAGTGAAACTAGTCAAAATAATTCGCCTTGATTTTTTTCACCTTGTAGCCAGTGTAACCATTGTAACCATGTATCACAACTTAACTGTGAAAAAATTCTTATAAAATATTCTTTAAGATACCTTTGTAACCACGTGTAACCGCATGTAACCACTATGTAACCAGTGAAACTAGCCAAAAATAATTCGCCTTGATTTTTTTTTCACCTTGTAACCAGTGTAACCATTGTAACCATGTAACCACAACCCAACTGTTAAAATAATCTTATAAAATATTTTTTAAGATACCTTTGTAACCACATGTAACCTCATGTAACCACTATGTAACCAGTGAAACTTGCCCGAAATATTTCGCCTTCATTCTTTTTCACATTGTAACCAGTGTAACCAATGTAACCATGTAACCATAACTTAAACTATGAAAATAATCTTATAAAATATTCTTAAAGAAACCTTTGTAACCACGTGTAACCGCATGTAACCACTATGTAACCAGTGAAACTTGCCCGAAATATTTTGCTTTCATTTTTTTCACATTGTAACCAGTGTAACCATTGTAACCATGTAACCACAACTTATCTGTGAAAATATTCTCATTAAATATTCTTTAAGATACCTTTGTAACCACGTGTAACCGCATGTAACCACCATGTAACCTGTGAAACTAGCCCAAAATAATTCACCTTCAATTTTTCACCTTGCAACCAGTGTAACCATTGTAACCATGTAACCGCAACTTAACTGTGAAAATAATCTTATAAAATATTCTTTAAGATACCTTTGTAACCACGTGTAACCGCATGTAACCACTATGTAACCAGTGAAACTAGCCCAAAATAATTCGCCTTCACTTTTTCACCTTGTAACCAGTGTAACCATTGTAACCATGTAACCGCAACTTAACTGTGAAAATAATCTTATAAAATATTCTTTAAGATACCTTTGTAACCACGTGTAACCGCATGTAACCACTATGTAACCAGTGAAACTAGCCCAAAATAATTCGCCTTCACTTTTTCACCTTGTAACCAGTGTAACCATTGTAACCATGTAACCGCAACTTAACTGTGAAAATAATCTTATAAAATATTCTTTAAGATACCTTTGTAACCACGTGTAACCGCATGTAACCACAATGTAACCAGTGAAACTAGCCCAAATAATTCGCCTTGATTTTTTTTCACTTTGTAACCAGTGTAACCATTGTAACCATGTAACCGTAACTTAACTGTGAAAATATTCTCATTAAATATTCTTTAAGATACCTTTGTAACCACGTGTAACCGCATGTAACAACTATGTAACCAGTAAAATTAGCCCGAAATAATTCGCGTTTAATTTATTTTCTGATATTCCCAATGTTTCTATGTAACCTTATATCATAGATGATAAAAGAACATGTTTGAGCCGCTTATTAGGATAGTTTGACAAGATTGAAAAAAATGTTAAGTAACCAGTGTAACCAACACTTCTGTTAGGTTACAAAATTACAACGGTTCAATTTTTAAGACCAATTTCGTGCGCTAGATGAGCTTATGGCCGGAATTTCAGAGCTCTAGACCGTCGGCGAGCGCTAGGGCGGGTGTAAAACCACTAAAAAAAACACAGCGTAAAATTTCAAAGTCCGAAAACGTTATACAGACGTATTTGGTGCTCGTACTTCGAACACAGATGGTAGCGCCATTTAAATGCAGCAACCCGAAAAAACGATTGGGTCGTGTGGCACTGATGATGAACGACCGGAAACCGCTTTTGGTTCGAGTTGCTGCAATTAAATGGAGCTTGTGTGCGTCGGTTTTCAATGCGCGTTTTTGAGGGCAAAAGCATTTGAAAAAATGGCTGTTTTTTCGGCAGTTTTCCCTATATAAAGTACAGTTGGAATAATCCAATCTCTTTGAAATTTGCACGGTGTTTAGAGGTCTCTGAGGTGAGCTTATGGCCGGAATTTCAGAGCTCTAGACCGTCGGCGAGCGCTAGGGCGGGTGTAAAACCACTAAAAAACACAGCGTAAAATTTCAAAGTCCGAAAACGTTATACAGACGTATTTGGTGCTCGTACTTCGAACCCAGATGGTAGCGCCATTTAAATGCAGCAACCCGAAAAAACGATTGGGTCGTGTGGCACTGATGATGAACGACCGGAAACCGCTTTTGGTTCGAGTTGCTGCAATTAAATGGAGCTTGTGTGCGTCGGTTTTCAATGCGCGTTTTTGAGGGCAAAAGCATTTGAAAAAATGGCTGTTTTTTCGGCAGTTTTCCCTATATAAAGTACAGTTGGAATAATCCAATCTCTTTGAAATTTGCACGGTGTTTAGAGGTCTCTGAGGTGAGCTTATGGCCGGAATTTCAGAGCTCTAGACCGTCTAAAAAATGGCTGTTTTTTCGGCAGTTTTCCCTATATAAAGTACAGTTGGAATAATCCAATCTCTTTCGGTTGGAGATGTTTCACCAAGACAACTTGTATTTGTTTTGTGATATGAGAACCTGTTGGGGCAAGTGTGAGGTTGGTGCACCCTAGAACCTGGTTTAAACCCCCAGTGGCAATTTGTTTTGCCACTGACCGTTCCAAGGCGGTATCCCCAAAGGTTCTCTTCTTCGTTAATTGTTTGTGGCGTCCTATTTTAATTGACATACGTATATAAAACATGCGCTCTCTCTCTTCCTCTCTTCTTTTTCGCTGCGTGGGGAGGCTGTGTATTTTGAGTATGGCGATTCCTGATATGCATATATTACTTTTTTTTTTTGAAATTTGCACGGTGTTTAGAGGTCTCTGAGGTGAGCTTATGGCCGGAATTTCAGAGCTCTAGACCGTCGGCGAGCGCTAGGGCGGGTGTAAAACCACTAAAAAAAACACAGCGTAAAATTTCAAAGTCCGAAAACGTTATACAGACGTATTTGGTGCTCGTACTTCGAACCCAGATGGTAGCGCCATTTAAATGCAGCAACCCGAAAAAACGATTGGGTCGTGTGGCACTGATGATGAACGACCGGAAACCGCTTTTGGTTCGAGTTGCTGCAATTAAATGGAGCTTGTGTGCGTCGGTTTTCAATGCGCGTTTTTGAGGGCAAAAGCATTTGAAAAAATGGCTGTTTTTTCGGCAGTTTTCCCTATATAAAGTACAGTTGGAATAATCCAATCTCTTTGAAATTTGCACGGTGTTTAGAGGTCTCTGAGGTGAGCTTATGGCCGGAATTTCAGAGCTCTAGACCGTCGGCGAGCGCTAGGGCGGGTGTAAAACCACTAAAAAAAACACAGCGTAAAATTTCAAAGTCCGAAAACGTTATACAGACGTATTTGGTGCTCGTACTTCGAACCCAGATGGTAGCGCCATTTAAATGCAGCAACCCGAAAAAACGATTGGGTCGTGTGGCACTGATGATGAACGACCGGAAACCGCTTTTGGTTCGAGTTGCTGCAATTAAATGGAGCTTGTGTGCGTCGGTTTTCAATGCGCGTTTTTGAGGGCAAAAGCATTTGAAAAAATGGCTGTTTTTTCGGCAGTTTTCCCTATATAAAGTACAGTTGGAATAATCCAATCTCTTTGAAATTTGCACGGTGTTTAGAGGTCTCTGAGGTGAGCTTATGGCCGGAATTTCAGAGCTCTAGACCGTCGGCGAGCGCTAGGGCGGGTGTAAAACCACTAAAAAAAACACAGCGTAAAATTTCAAAGTCCGAAAACGTTATACAGACGTATTTGGTGCTCGTACTTCGAACCCAGATGGTAGCGCCATTTAAATGCAGCAACCCGAAAAAACGATTGGGTCGTGTGGCACTGATGATGAACGACCGGAAACCGCTTTTGGTTCGAGTTGCTGCAATTAAATGGAGCTTGTGTGCGTCGGTTTTCAATGCGCGTTTTTGAGGGCAAAAGCATTTGAAAAAATGGCTGTTTTTTCGGCAGTTTTCCCTATATAAAGTACAGTTGGAATAATCCAATCTCTTTGAAATTTGCACGGTGTTTAGAGGTCTCTGAGGTGAGCTTATGGCCGGAATTTCAGAGCTCTAGACCGTCGGCGAGCGCTAGGGCGGGTGTAAAACCACTAAAAAAAACACAGCGTAAAATTTCAAAGTCCGAAAACGTTATACAGACGTATTTGGTGCTCGTACTTCGAACCCAGATGGTAGCGCCATTTAAATGCAGCAACCCGAAAAAACGATTGGGTCGTGTGGCACTGATGATGAACGACCGGAAACCGCTTTTGGTTCGAGTTGCTGCAATTAAATGGAGCTTGTGTGCGTCGGTTTTCAATGCGCGTTTTTGAGGGCAAAAGCATTTGAAAAAATGGCTGTTTTTTCGGCAGTTTTCCCTATATAAAGTACAGTTGGAATAATCCAATCTCTTTGAAATTTGCACGGTGTTTAGAGGTCTCTGAGGTGAGCTTATGGCCGGAATTTCAGAGCTCTAGACCGTCGGCGAGCGCTAGGGCGGGTGTAAAACCACTAAAAAAAACACAGCGTAAAATTTCAAAGTCCGAAAACGTTATACAGACGTATTTGGTGCTCGTACTTCGAACCCAGATGGTAGCGCCATTTAAATGCAGCAACCCGAAAAAACGATTGGGTCGTGTGGCACTGATGATGAACGACCGGAAACCGCTTTTGGTTCGAGTTGCTGCAATTAAATGGAGCTTGTGTGCGTCGGTTTTCAATGCGCGTTTTTGAGGGCAAAAGCATTTGAAAAAATGGCTGTTTTTTCGGCAGTTTTCCCTATATAAAGTACAGTTGGAATAATCCAATCTCTTTGAAATTTGCACGGTGTTTAGAGGTCTCTGAGGTGAGCTTATGGCCGGAATTTCAGAGCTCTAGACCGTCGGCGAGCGCTAGGGCGGGTGTAAAACCACTAAAAAAAACACAGCGTAAAATTTCAAAGTCCGAAAACGTTATACAGACGTATTTGGTGCTCGTACTTCGAACCCAGATGGTAGCGCCATTTAAATGCAGCAACCCGAAAAAACGATTGGGTCGTGTGGCACTGATGATGAACGACCGGAAACCGCTTTTGGTTCGAGTTGCTGCAATTAAATGGAGCTTGTGTGCGTCGGTTTTCAATGCGCGTTTTTGAGGGCAAAAGCATTTGAAAAAATGGCTGTTTTTTCGGCAGTTTTCCCTATATAAAGTACAGTTGGAATAATCCAATCTCTTTGAAATTTGCACGGTGTTTAGAGGTCTCTGAGGTGAGCTTATGGCCGGAATTTCAGAGCTCTAGACCGTCGGCGAGCGCTAGGGCGGGTGTAAAACCACTAAAAAAAACACAGCGTAAAATTTCAAAGTCCGAAAACGTTATACAGACGTATTTGGTGCTCGTACTTCGAACCCAGATGGTAGCGCCATTTAAATGCAGCAACCCGAAAAAACGATTGGGTCGTGTGGCACTGATGATGAACGACCGGAAACCGCTTTTGGTTCGAGTTGCTGCAATTAAATGGAGCTTGTGTGCGTCGGTTTTCAATGCGCGTTTTTGAGGGCAAAAGCATTTGAAAAAATGGCTGTTTTTTCGGCAGTTTTCCCTATATAAAGTACAGTTGGAATAATCCAATCTCTTTGAAATTTGCACGGTGTTTAGAGGTCTCTGAGGTGAGCTTATGGCCGGAATTTCAGAGCTCTAGACCGTCGGCGAGCGCTAGGGCGGGTGTAAAACCACTAAAAAAAACACAGCGTAAAATTTCAAAGTCCGAAAACGTTATACAGACGTATTTGGTGCTCGTACTTCGAACCCAGATGGTAGCGCCATTTAAATGCAGCAACCCGAAAAAACGATTGGGTCGTGTGGCACTGATGATGAACGACCGGAAACCGCTTTTGGTTCGAGTTGCTGCAATTAAATGGAGCTTGTGTGCGTCGGTTTTCAATGCGCGTTTTTGAGGGCAAAAGCATTTGAAAAAATGGCTGTTTTTTCGGCAGTTTTCCCTATATAAAGTACAGTTGGAATAATCCAATCTCTTTGAAATTTGCACGGTGTTTAGAGGTCTCTGAGGTGAGCTTATGGCCGGAATTTCAGAGCTCTAGACCGTCGGCGAGCGCTAGGGCGGGTGTAAAACCACTAAAAAAAACACAGCGTAAAATTTCAAAGTCCGAAAACGTTATACAGACGTATTTGGTGCTCGTACTTCGAACCCAGATGGTAGCGCCATTTAAATGCAGCAACCCGAAAAAACGATTGGGTCGTGTGGCACTGATGATGAACGACCGGAAACCGCTTTTGGTTCGAGTTGCTGCAATTAAATGGAGCTTGTGTGCGTCGGTTTTCAATGCGCGTTTTTGAGGGCAAAAGCATTTGAAAAAATGGCTGTTTTTTCGGCAGTTTTCCCTATATAAAGTACAGTTGGAATAATCCAATCTCTTTGAAATTTGCACGGTGTTTAGAGGTCTCTGAGGTGAGCTTATGGCCGGAATTTCAGAGCTCTAGACCGTCGGCGAGCGCTAGGGCGGGTGTAAAACCACTAAAAAAAACACAGCGTAAAATTTCAAAGTCCGAAAACGTTATACAGACGTATTTGGTGCTCGTACTTCGAACCCAGATGGTAGCGCCATTTAAATGCAGCAACCCGAAAAAACGATTGGGTCGTGTGGCACTGATGATGAACGACCGGAAACCGCTTTTGGTTCGAGTTGCTGCAATTAAATGGAGCTTGTGTGCGTCGGTTTTCAATGCGCGTTTTTGAGGGCAAAAGCATTTGAAAAAATGGCTGTTTTTTCGGCAGTTTTCCCTATATAAAGTACAGTTGGAATAATCCAATCTCTTTGAAATTTGCACGGTGTTTAGAGGTCTCTGAGGTGAGCTTATGGCCGGAATTTCAGAGCTCTAGACCGTCGGCGAGCGCTAGGGCGGGTGTAAAACCACTAAAAAAAAACACAGCGTAAAATTTCAAAGTCCGAAAACGTTATACAGACGTATTTGGTGCTCGTACTTCGAACCCAGATGGTAGCGCCATTTAAATGCAGCAACCCGAAAAAACGATTGGGTCGTGTGGCACTGATGATGAACGACCGGAAACCGCTTTTGGTTCGAGTTGCTGCAATTAAATGGAGCTTGTGTGCGTCGGTTTTCAATGCGCGTTTTTGAGGGCAAAAGCATTTGAAAAAATGGCTGTTTTTTCGGCAGTTTTCCCTATATAAAGTACAGTTGGAATAATCCAATCTCTTTGAAATTTGCACGGTGTTTAGAGGTCTCTGAGGTGAGCTTATGGCCGGAATTTCAGAGCTCTAGACCGTCGGCGAGCGCTAGGGCGGGTGTAAAACCACTAAAAAAAACACAGCGTAAAATTTCAAAGTCCGAAAACGTTATACAGACGTATTTGGTGCTCGTACTTCGAACCCAGATGGTAGCGCCATTTAAATGCAGCAACCCGAAAAAACGATTGGGTCGTGTGGCACTGATGATGAACGACCGGAAACCGCTTTTGGTTCGAGTTGCTGCAATTAAATGGAGCTTGTGTGCGTCGGTTTTCAATGCGCGTTTTTGAGGGCAAAAGCATTTGAAAAAATGGCTGTTTTTTCGGCAGTTTTCCCTATATAAAGTACAGTTGGAATAATCCAATCTCTTTGAAATTTGCACGGTGTTTAGAGGTCTCTGAGGTGAGCTTATGGCCGGAATTTCAGAGCTCTAGACCGTCGGCGAGCGCTAGGGCGGGTGTAAAACCACTAAAAAAAAACACAGCGTAAAATTTCAAAGTCCGAAAACGTTATACAGACGTATTTGGTGCTCGTACTTCGAACCCAGATGGTAGCGCCATTTAAATGCAGCAACCCGAAAAAACGATTGGGTCGTGTGGCACTGATGATGAACGACCGGAAACCGCTTTTGGTTCGAGTTGCTGCAATTAAATGGAGCTTGTGTGCGTCGGTTTTCAATGCGCGTTTTTGAGGGCAAAAGCATTTGAAAAAATGGCTGTTTTTTCGGCAGTTTTCCCTATATAAAGTACAGTTGGAATAATCCAATCTCTTTGAAATTTGCACGGTGTTTAGAGGTCTCTGAGGTGAGCTTATGGCCGGAATTTCAGAGCTCTAGACCGTCGGCGAGCGCTAGGGCGGGTGTAAAACCACTAAAAAAAACACAGCGTAAAATTTCAAAGTCCGAAAACGTTATACAGACGTATTTGGTGCTCGTACTTCGAACCCAGATGGTAGCGCCATTTAAATGCAGCAACCCGAAAAAACGATTGGGTCGTGTGGCACTGATGATGAACGACCGGAAACCGCTTTTGGTTCGAGTTGCTGCAATTAAATGGAGCTTGTGTGCGTCGGTTTTCAATGCGCGTTTTTGAGGGCAAAAGCATTTGAAAAAATGGCTGTTTTTTCGGCAGTTTTCCCTATATAAAGTACAGTTGGAATAATCCAATCTCTTTGAAATTTGCACGGTGTTTAGAGGTCTCTGAGGTGAGCTTATGGCCGGAATTTCAGAGCTCTAGACCGTCGGCGAGCGCTAGGGCGGGTGTAAAACCACTAAAAAAAACACAGCGTAAAATTTCAAAGTCCGAAAACGTTATACAGACGTATTTGGTGCTCGTACTTCGAACCCAGATGGTAGCGCCATTTAAATGCAGCAACCCGAAAAAACGATTGGGTCGTGTGGCACTGATGATGAACGACCGGAAACCGCTTTTGGTTCGAGTTGCTGCAATTAAATGGAGCTTGTGTGCGTCGGTTTTCAATGCGCGTTTTTGAGGGCAAAAGCATTTGAAAAAATGGCTGTTTTTTCGGCAGTTTTCCCTATATAAAGTACAGTTGGAATAATCCAATCTCTTTGAAATTTGCACGGTGTTTAGAGGTCTCTGAGGTGAGCTTATGGCCGGAATTTCAGAGCTCTAGACCGTCGGCGAGCGCTAGGGCGGGTGTAAAACCACTAAAAAAAACACAGCGTAAAATTTCAAAGTCCGAAAACGTTATACAGACGTATTTGGTGCTCGTACTTCGAACCCAGATGGTAGCGCCATTTAAATGCAGCAACCCGAAAAAACGATTGGGTCGTGTGGCACTGATGATGAACGACCGGAAACCGCTTTTGGTTCGAGTTGCTGCAATTAAATGGAGCTTGTGTGCGTCGGTTTTCAATGCGCGTTTTTGAGGGCAAAAGCATTTGAAAAAATGGCTGTTTTTTCGGCAGTTTTCCCTATATAAAGTACAGTTGGAATAATCCAATCTCTTTGAAATTTGCACGGTGTTTAGAGGTCTCTGAGGTGAGCTTATGGCCGGAATTTCAGAGCTCTAGACCGTCGGCGAGCGCTAGGGCGGGTGTAAAACCACTAAAAAAAACACAGCGTAAAATTTCAAAGTCCGAAAACGTTATACAGACGTATTTGGTGCTCGTACTTCGAACCCAGATGGTAGCGCCATTTAAATGCAGCAACCCGAAAAAACGATTGGGTCGTGTGGCACTGATGATGAACGACCGGAAACCGCTTTTGGTTCGAGTTGCTGCAATTAAATGGAGCTTGTGTGCGTCGGTTTTCAATGCGCGTTTTTGAGGGCAAAAGCATTTGAAAAAATGGCTGTTTTTTCGGCAGTTTTCCCTATATAAAGTACAGTTGGAATAATCCAATCTCTTTGAAATTTGCACGGTGTTTAGAGGTCTCTGAGGTGAGCTTATGGCCGGAATTTCAGAGCTCTAGACCGTCGGCGAGCGCTAGGGCGGGTGTAAAACCACTAAAAAAAACACAGCGTAAAATTTCAAAGTCCGAAAACGTTATACAGACGTATTTGGTGCTCGTACTTCGAACCCAGATGGTAGCGCCATTTAAATGCAGCAACCCGAAAAAACGATTGGGTCGTGTGGCACTGATGATGAACGACCGGAAACCGCTTTTGGTTCGAGTTGCTGCAATTAAATGGAGCTTGTGTGCGTCGGTTTTCAATGCGCGTTTTTGAGGGCAAAAGCATTTGAAAAAATGGCTGTTTTTTCGGCAGTTTTCCCTATATAAAGTACAGTTGGAATAATCCAATCTCTTTGAAATTTGCACGGTGTTTAGAGGTCTCTGAGGTGAGCTTATGGCCGGAATTTCAGAGCTCTAGACCGTCGGCGAGCGCTAGGGCGGGTGTAAAACCACTAAAAAAAACACAGCGTAAAATTTCAAAGTCCGAAAACGTTATACAGACGTATTTGGTGCTCGTACTTCGAACCCAGATGGTAGCGCCATTTAAATGCAGCAACCCGAAAAAACGATTGGGTCGTGTGGCACTGATGATGAACGACCGGAAACCGCTTTTGGTTCGAGTTGCTGCAATTAAATGGAGCTTGTGTGCGTCGGTTTTCAATGCGCGTTTTTGAGGGCAAAAGCATTTGAAAAAATGGCTGTTTTTTCGGCAGTTTTCCCTATATAAAGTACAGTTGGAATAATCCAATCTCTTTGAAATTTGCACGGTGTTTAGAGGTCTCTGAGGTGAGCTTATGGCCGGAATTTCAGAGCTCTAGACCGTCGGCGAGCGCTAGGGCGGGTGTAAAACCACTAAAAAAAACACAGCGTAAAATTTCAAAGTCCGAAAACGTTATACAGACGTATTTGGTGCTCGTACTTCGAACCCAGATGGTAGCGCCATTTAAATGCAGCAACCCGAAAAAACGATTGGGTCGTGTGGCACTGATGATGAACGACCGGAAACCGCTTTTGGTTCGAGTTGCTGCAATTAAATGGAGCTTGTGTGCGTCGGTTTTCAATGCGCGTTTTTGAGGGCAAAAGCATTTGAAAAAATGGCTGTTTTTTCGGCAGTTTTCCCTATATAAAGTACAGTTGGAATAATCCAATCTCTTTGAAATTTGCACGGTGTTTAGAGGTCTCTGAGGTGAGCTTATGGCCGGAATTTCAGAGCTCTAGACCGTCGGCGAGCGCTAGGGCGGGTGTAAAACCACTAAAAAAAACACAGCGTAAAATTTCAAAGTCCGAAAACGTTATACAGACGTATTTGGTGCTCGTACTTCGAACCCAGATGGTAGCGCCATTTAAATGCAGCAACCCGAAAAAACGATTGGGTCGTGTGGCACTGATGATGAACGACCGGAAACCGCTTTTGGTTCGAGTTGCTGCAATTAAATGGAGCTTGTGTGCGTCGGTTTTCAATGCGCGTTTTTGAGGGCAAAAGCATTTGAAAAAATGGCTGTTTTTTCGGCAGTTTTCCCTATATAAAGTACAGTTGGAATAATCCAATCTCTTTGAAATTTGCACGGTGTTTAGAGGTCTCTGAGGTGAGCTTATGGCCGGAATTTCAGAGCTCTAGACCGTCGGCGAGCGCTAGGGCGGGTGTAAAACCACTAAAAAAAACACAGCGTAAAATTTCAAAGTCCGAAAACGTTATACAGACGTATTTGGTGCTCGTACTTCGAACCCAGATGGTAGCGCCATTTAAATGCAGCAACCCGAAAAAACGATTGGGTCGTGTGGCACTGATGATGAACGACCGGAAACCGCTTTTGGTTCGAGTTGCTGCAATTAAATGGAGCTTGTGTGCGTCGGTTTTCAATGCGCGTTTTTGAGGGCAAAAGCATTTGAAAAAATGGCTGTTTTTTCGGCAGTTTTCCCTATATAAAGTACAGTTGGAATAATCCAATCTCTTTGAAATTTGCACGGTGTTTAGAGGTCTCTGAGGTGAGCTTATGGCCGGAATTTCAGAGCTCTAGACCGTCGGCGAGCGCTAGGGCGGGTGTAAAACCACTAAAAAAAACACAGCGTAAAATTTCAAAGTCCGAAAACGTTATACAGACGTATTTGGTGCTCGTACTTCGAACCCAGATGGTAGCGCCATTTAAATGCAGCAACCCGAAAAAACGATTGGGTCGTGTGGCACTGATGATGAACGACCGGAAACCGCTTTTGGTTCGAGTTGCTGCAATTAAATGGAGCTTGTGTGCGTCGGTTTTCAATGCGCGTTTTTGAGGGCAAAAGCATTTGAAAAAATGGCTGTTTTTTCGGCAGTTTTCCCTATATAAAGTACAGTTGGAATAATCCAATCTCTTTGAAATTTGCACGGTGTTTAGAGGTCTCTGAGGTGAGCTTATGGCCGGAATTTCAGAGCTCTAGACCGTCGGCGAGCGCTAGGGCGGGTGTAAAACCACTAAAAAAAACACAGCGTAAAATTTCAAAGTCCGAAAACGTTATACAGACGTATTTGGTGCTCGTACTTCGAACCCAGATGGTAGCGCCATTTAAATGCAGCAACCCGAAAAAACGATTGGGTCGTGTGGCACTGATGATGAACGACCGGAAACCGCTTTTGGTTCGAGTTGCTGCAATTAAATGGAGCTTGTGTGCGTCGGTTTTCAATGCGCGTTTTTGAGGGCAAAAGCATTTGAAAAAATGGCTGTTTTTTCGGCAGTTTTCCCTATATAAAGTACAGTTGGAATAATCCAATCTCTTTGAAATTTGCACGGTGTTTAGAGGTCTCTGAGGTGAGCTTATGGCCGGAATTTCAGAGCTCTAGACCGTCGGCGAGCGCTAGGGCGGGTGTAAAACCACTAAAAAAAACACAGCGTAAAATTTCAAAGTCCGAAAACGTTATACAGACGTATTTGGTGCTCGTACTTCGAACCCAGATGGTAGCGCCATTTAAATGCAGCAACCCGAAAAAACGATTGGGTCGTGTGGCACTGATGATGAACGACCGGAAACCGCTTTTGGTTCGAGTTGCTGCAATTAAATGGAGCTTGTGTGCGTCGGTTTTCAATGCGCGTTTTTGAGGGCAAAAGCATTTGAAAAAATGGCTGTTTTTTCGGCAGTTTTCCCTATATAAAGTACAGTTGGAATAATCCAATCTCTTTGAAATTTGCACGGTGTTTAGAGGTCTCTGAGGTGAGCTTATGGCCGGAATTTCAGAGCTCTAGACCGTCGGCGAGCGCTAGGGCGGGTGTAAAACCACTAAAAAAAACACAGCGTAAAATTTCAAAGTCCGAAAACGTTATACAGACGTATTTGGTGCTCGTACTTCGAACCCAGATGGTAGCGCCATTTAAATGCAGCAACCCGAAAAAACGATTGGGTCGTGTGGCACTGATGATGAACGACCGGAAACCGCTTTTGGTTCGAGTTGCTGCAATTAAATGGAGCTTGTGTGCGTCGGTTTTCAATGCGCGTTTTTGAGGGCAAAAGCATTTGAAAAAATGGCTGTTTTTTCGGCAGTTTTCCCTATATAAAGTACAGTTGGAATAATCCAATCTCTTTGAAATTTGCACGGTGTTTAGAGGTCTCTGAGGTGAGCTTATGGCCGGAATTTCAGAGCTCTAGACCGTCGGCGAGCGCTAGGGCGGGTGTAAAACCACTAAAAAAAACACAGCGTAAAATTTCAAAGTCCGAAAACGTTATACAGACGTATTTGGTGCTCGTACTTCGAACCCAGATGGTAGCGCCATTTAAATGCAGCAACCCGAAAAAACGATTGGGTCGTGTGGCACTGATGATGAACGACCGGAAACCGCTTTTGGTTCGAGTTGCTGCAATTAAATGGAGCTTGTGTGCGTCGGTTTTCAATGCGCGTTTTTGAGGGCAAAAGCATTTGAAAAAATGGCTGTTTTTTCGGCAGTTTTCCCTATATAAAGTACAGTTGGAATAATCCAATCTCTTTGAAATTTGCACGGTGTTTAGAGGTCTCTGAGGTGAGCTTATGGCCGGAATTTCAGAGCTCTAGACCGTCGGCGAGCGCTAGGGCGGGTGTAAAACCACTAAAAAAAACACAGCGTAAAATTTCAAAGTCCGAAAACGTTATACAGACGTATTTGGTGCTCGTACTTCGAACCCAGATGGTAGCGCCATTTAAATGCAGCAACCCGAAAAAACGATTGGGTCGTGTGGCACTGATGATGAACGACCGGAAACCGCTTTTGGTTCGAGTTGCTGCAATTAAATGGAGCTTGTGTGCGTCGGTTTTCAATGCGCGTTTTTGAGGGCAAAAGCATTTGAAAAAATGGCTGTTTTTTCGGCAGTTTTCCCTATATAAAGTACAGTTGGAATAATCCAATCTCTTTGAAATTTGCACGGTGTTTAGAGGTCTCTGAGGTGAGCTTATGGCCGGAATTTCAGAGCTCTAGACCGTCGGCGAGCGCTAGGGCGGGTGTAAAACCACTAAAAAAAACACAGCGTAAAATTTCAAAGTCCGAAAACGTTATACAGACGTATTTGGTGCTCGTACTTCGAACCCAGATGGTAGCGCCATTTAAATGCAGCAACCCGAAAAAACGATTGGGTCGTGTGGCACTGATGATGAACGACCGGAAACCGCTTTTGGTTCGAGTTGCTGCAATTAAATGGAGCTTGTGTGCGTCGGTTTTCAATGCGCGTTTTTGAGGGCAAAAGCATTTGAAAAAATGGCTGTTTTTTCGGCAGTTTTCCCTATATAAAGTACAGTTGGAATAATCCAATCTCTTTGAAATTTGCACGGTGTTTAGAGGTCTCTGAGGTGAGCTTATGGCCGGAATTTCAGAGCTCTAGACCGTCGGCGAGCGCTAGGGCGGGTGTAAAACCACTAAAAAAAACACAGCGTAAAATTTCAAAGTCCGAAAACGTTATACAGACGTATTTGGTGCTCGTACTTCGAACCCAGATGGTAGCGCCATTTAAATGCAGCAACCCGAAAAAACGATTGGGTCGTGTGGCACTGATGATGAACGACCGGAAACCGCTTTTGGTTCGAGTTGCTGCAATTAAATGGAGCTTGTGTGCGTCGGTTTTCAATGCGCGTTTTTGAGGGCAAAAGCATTTGAAAAAATGGCTGTTTTTTCGGCAGTTTTCCCTATATAAAGTACAGTTGGAATAATCCAATCTCTTTGAAATTTGCACGGTGTTTAGAGGTCTCTGAGGTGAGCTTATGGCCGGAATTTCAGAGCTCTAGACCGTCGGCGAGCGCTAGGGCGGGTGTAAAACCACTAAAAAAACACAGCGTAAAATTTCAAAGTCCGAAAACGTTATACAGACGTATTTGGTGCTCGTACTTCGAACCCAGATGGTAGCGCCATTTAAATGCAGCAACCCGAAAAAACGATTGGGTCGTGTGGCACTGATGATGAACGACCGGAAACCGCTTTTGGTTCGAGTTGCTGCAATTAAATGGAGCTTGTGTGCGTCGGTTTTCAATGCGCGTTTTTGAGGGCAAAAGCATTTGAAAAAATGGCTGTTTTTTCGGCAGTTTTCCCTATATAAAGTACAGTTGGAATAATCCAATCTCTTTGAAATTTGCACGGTGTTTAGAGGTCTCTGAGGTGAGCTTATGGCCGGAATTTCAGAGCTCTAGACCGTCGGCGAGCGCTAGGGCGGGTGTAAAACCACTAAAAAAAACACAGCGTAAAATTTCAAAGTCCGAAAACGTTATACAGACGTATTTGGTGCTCGTACTTCGAACCCAGATGGTAGCGCCATTTAAATGCAGCAACCCGAAAAAACGATTGGGTCGTGTGGCACTGATGATGAACGACCGGAAACCGCTTTTGGTTCGAGTTGCTGCAATTAAATGGAGCTTGTGTGCGTCGGTTTTCAATGCGCGTTTTTGAGGGCAAAAGCATTTGAAAAAATGGCTGTTTTTTCGGCAGTTTTCCCTATATAAAGTACAGTTGGAATAATCCAATCTCTTTGAAATTTGCACGGTGTTTAGAGGTCTCTGAGGTGAGCTTATGGCCGGAATTTCAGAGCTCTAGACCGTCGGCGAGCGCTAGGGCGGGTGTAAAACCACTAAAAAAAACACAGCGTAAAATTTCAAAGTCCGAAAACGTTATACAGACGTATTTGGTGCTCGTACTTCGAACCCAGATGGTAGCGCCATTTAAATGCAGCAACCCGAAAAAACGATTGGGTCGTGTGGCACTGATGATGAACGACCGGAAACCGCTTTTGGTTCGAGTTGCTGCAATTAAATGGAGCTTGTGTGCGTCGGTTTTCAATGCGCGTTTTTGAGGGCAAAAGCATTTGAAAAAATGGCTGTTTTTTCGGCAGTTTTCCCTATATAAAGTACAGTTGGAATAATCCAATCTCTTTGAAATTTGCACGGTGTTTAGAGGTCTCTGAGGTGAGCTTATGGCCGGAATTTCAGAGCTCTAGACCGTCGGCGAGCGCTAGGGCGGGTGTAAAACCACTAAAAAAAACACAGCGTAAAATTTCAAAGTCCGAAAACGTTATACAGACGTATTTGGTGCTCGTACTTCGAACCCAGATGGTAGCGCCATTTAAATGCAGCAACCCGAAAAAACGATTGGGTCGTGTGGCACTGATGATGAACGACCGGAAACCGCTTTTGGTTCGAGTTGCTGCAATTAAATGGAGCTTGTGTGCGTCGGTTTTCAATGCGCGTTTTTGAGGGCAAAAGCATTTGAAAAAATGGCTGTTTTTTCGGCAGTTTTCCCTATATAAAGTACAGTTGGAATAATCCAATCTCTTTGAAATTTGCACGGTGTTTAGAGGTCTCTGAGGTGAGCTTATGGCCGGAATTTCAGAGCTCTAGACCGTCGGCGAGCGCTAGGGCGGGTGTAAAACCACTAAAAAAAACACAGCGTAAAATTTCAAAGTCCGAAAACGTTATACAGACGTATTTGGTGCTCGTACTTCGAACCCAGATGGTAGCGCCATTTAAATGCAGCAACCCGAAAAAACGATTGGGTCGTGTGGCACTGATGATGAACGACCGGAAACCGCTTTTGGTTCGAGTTGCTGCAATTAAATGGAGCTTGTGTGCGTCGGTTTTCAATGCGCGTTTTTGAGGGCAAAAGCATTTGAAAAAATGGCTGTTTTTTCGGCAGTTTTCCCTATATAAAGTACAGTTGGAATAATCCAATCTCTTTGAAATTTGCACGGTGTTTAGAGGTCTCTGAGGTGAGCTTATGGCCGGAATTTCAGAGCTCTAGACCGTCGGCGAGCGCTAGGGCGGGTGTAAAACCACTAAAAAAAACACAGCGTAAAATTTCAAAGTCCGAAAACGTTATACAGACGTATTTGGTGCTCGTACTTCGAACCCAGATGGTAGCGCCATTTAAATGCAGCAACCCGAAAAAACGATTGGGTCGTGTGGCACTGATGATGAACGACCGGAAACCGCTTTTGGTTCGAGTTGCTGCAATTAAATGGAGCTTGTGTGCGTCGGTTTTCAATGCGCGTTTTTGAGGGCAAAAGCATTTGAAAAAATGGCTGTTTTTTCGGCAGTTTTCCCTATATAAAGTACAGTTGGAATAATCCAATCTCTTTGAAATTTGCACGGTGTTTAGAGGTCTCTGAGGTGAGCTTATGGCCGGAATTTCAGAGCTCTAGACCGTCGGCGAGCGCTAGGGCGGGTGTAAAACCACTAAAAAAAACACAGCGTAAAATTTCAAAGTCCGAAAACGTTATACAGACGTATTTGGTGCTCGTACTTCGAACCCAGATGGTAGCGCCATTTAAATGCAGCAACCCGAAAAAACGATTGGGTCGTGTGGCACTGATGATGAACGACCGGAAACCGCTTTTGGTTCGAGTTGCTGCAATTAAATGGAG